>SZWC01008293.1:46138-71326 GCA_023375785.1 Penium margaritaceum
CCCTGTGGCTCATCATAGGAACCATACCTTTTTGGCTTGGTTGATTAGGCACCGGAGTCTCAAACCAGAGGTTGTGGGTTCAAACCCCGCGACGGCCGCAATTTTCTTTGTGGCCAAAACTGGGACAGGAAGCTTCTAGGAAGCTTACTAGAGCCTGCCTTGAGGATGACACTTGGCGGTCTAAGGACGCGCCAAGTAGGAATGTAGGATGAGGTTGGCTCCAGTGGAGCCACTACAAGCAGAAGCTTGAGCAAAGCTCTGCAAGTATAAAAGCCTGTACCTTGCATGCATCCACTTACAGTTCTTGCCTTTGAGACTCCTCACAGAGTGTCCAACCAAAGGTTGACACTAAAGACCAACATGCGGACTTCGTGAGGTTGCAAACCAAACGAACCTAAAGTGTGGATCCCTCGTTCGAGGGTGATATGTTATCTTGGTTGCAATACCAAGAGCGGTTGGCGGCCTCCCATGTCGGGACCCGTTTTCTAGACCGTTGCTATCCGGCGCATTGACACCTTGACCAACAGAGAAGTCCATGTCCTGATCGTCTAGTGAAGTCACCCACAGGAGGCTGAGTTCCAAGGAAGGCACATAGAGAACATCAGGCAAGAACAGGACGCCACTGGGACCAACGATGCGCACGACGCCCACGCCCTGAACGGGAAGCAACTGGTCAGACCCAGTGTATACAAAGCGAACAGGACCAGCAGGCCCCAACGAAACAAAGGAGGCGTAGACGGAAGTCATGTGGTGGGTGGCCCTGGAGTCAAGGACCCAGAAGCCGCCCGAGACCCAAACCCCGGGAAGAAACCACATGTAGCAACAGTGCCAATAGGAGGGGATGACGAGGCGCAGACTGCGAGATGCCGAGGGAGTACGAAAGACTGCCAATGTTCGACCAACAGAACAGACACTGACGGACACCCAAGAACATGACCGGGGGGATCCACATGAAGAGCAGAGTCAGAGTGGCATGAGGGACCCCTGGCCATTGCAGTGACACTCTCACCTCCCTGATCAAGAAGGTGAAGACACTAAAGAAGGGACTGCTCCAGTTGGCACTCGGCGTCAATGGAGGACGCCAAGGTCGGAGCAGAGGACCCTGAGGAGGGAGGAAGCCATGGGGGGGGGAGTAGGCCGAAGAAGGGGGACCAGAGTAGACGGGTGCCCCATACGGCGGCGGCCAACCCCAGGGTTACACCATCGACGGAGGCGGGGAGAGGACACCTGCGTTGGAGTAGACCTGAGTGGAGGAGGAGCCAGCAGACCGTGACGAGGTAGTAGAGACAGAGGCGGAACCGGGGGAAGGGGGTGAAGTAGTGAGAACATCAACCCCAGCGATAGCAGAGCGGTGGAGACGCTTGTTTTGCAGAATGGTCCACCAGGCAGCAAGACGCTCCACGGCAAAGTCCCAAAGTGCTCCAACACCAGGAGGGGACCTGGGCGGCACAGGCTGTGATGCAAGACGCTGCAGCTCATTGGCTTTGACATCACGAAGGAGGTGAGAAAGCTCGGGGATCAAGCCATTGACCATGGTGAGCACCGTTGATAGTTGGCCAGGTGCAGCATCGTCAAGCTCACTGAGTAGTTTGAGCCCGCGGGCCCAATACGCATCGGCCGATTCGTCCGCATGCATTAAGAGTGTGTTGAACTGCACAGTGAGTGTGTTTTTAGCAACTTGGCTAGTGACAACACTGCGGCGGCAAAGCATGGTGTATGCGCCAATGGGATCAGCGTGAGGCGGAAGGGTCTGAGTTGTATGTGCCGACATCATCAACGAGCGTCTTGGATGCGGCGACGATGAGAGCGCGGACAACGCGAGCAGACTCATCAGCGAAAGCCATGAAAGGCGGGACTACTGCAAAGTAGTACTACCACAGGCCTTCCCCCTGAGCCCAGGCACTAAAGTGAGTTTCCCACGTAGAGAAAACAAGCACAGCAACGAGGACTAGGGGCTGTGAGAAGAAGTCATGCGGGCAAGGCTGCGTTGGCAGAGGTAGTAGCAGGCGCAATAGCAATAGAATTGGTAGCAGCTGTGCTAGCCGCAGATGGCGTAGAGGAGGCACCAACACCGGTGCTGGCAGCGGTGCCAGAGAGGGAGATAGACGCAACAGGGAGATGCTTTAGGACGATATCAGCGAATTCATCAGCAAATGTTGCATGCTTGTTGTTCGTGACTTTAAGGCAATATTCAGCCTCCTGCTAAGCCTTACGTGCGAAGTTCAGCTGGCACTGCAGGTTGGCAATGACTGACTCGTCGTCACCAGGCATGGTGACAACGAGGGGGCTCTGCCGGACAAATTTTGGCAGAGTTTCCCCTGCCCCAATAGGCGTGGGAAATCAGAGGGTGCTTTGGCACATAAAACGCTACAGAATATCCCCACCCCAAGTCAGAAACAGCAAGCCACCGTAAGGAGACAGGAGAAAGGAGGCAAGAGTCAAACAGCAAAATGCAAGCAGGTGGACAGCTCACGAGGCTGTGGGGAGAGATGGTCTGCGAAGGAAAGAGAGAAGAGGAGGAACAACAACAGCGGAGGCGGCGGCTAGGACAGAGACAGCAGTAGTGACTGGGACAAAGAGAGCAAGGGCGCCTATGACAATGGCGGTGCCAAGCATGGTGAAGATAGCGACGGCGGAGATACACGCAGTGACGACATTGACGGCGGCCGATGGAGATGAGGAAGCGTATGTCACGGCGGTAGTTGTGGACGTGCGGATTGATGATGCTGCCACTGTTGTGGCTGATGCTGCAGATGTTGTGGCGGATGCCGCAGCTAACACGGCGACTGCAAGCTTTGTGCATATGTCAGCACCTGCTACGGCGATAGGTCCAATCACCACGCTTGCCTCCGTGTAAGTCGCGGCAGCCTTGCCAGCAAGCGTGGCGGCAGGGGCACGCGTAGCCCTGGCTGCTGCCACAAAGGTAGCTGCAGTGGCAGCTGCGGCGTCGATGACAGTGGAGGTAATGTGCGAGAACGTGTTTGAGAGAGTAGCGTAGTCCTCTACGAATGCCACCCACAACTGGACGAACTTGATGTCCTCAGCAATGACGCCATGGGGTTGAGGGTCCTCGGGAGAAGCGAGAGGGGAGATGCTTACCGAGGTTTGAGGTGGTTGGGACCTTGCCTTGGAGTCACTGTTGTGACCGCGACGTGAGCGAGAGCGGCGGTGCGTGGGCCGTCCCGCGTCGTACGGCCCGGGCAACAGCGAACTGGGAGCCTCTCATGACGCCAGCCTGACGGACGAAGCCGCAGATGCGACGCTGGTCTCCTGAGGATGGCGGCCAGTAGTTGAGAGGGCTGCTGCTCCAGCGGGTGGTATGCTATGGCTGATGTGGAAGGGCGAATGTCGCGCGGAGGAGAGGGCCAATGCGTTGCGTAATGCAAGCCTGGAGATGTGGCCTGTTCTGTTGCAAAGAACCGCGAGAATGCAGGGCGCGGGTCACTGACTGGCGGCTTCGCAGACAGCAACAGCGTGACTTCCACGAGATTTCCAATGTGACTGAGGGACAAGGAGCAACAACAAGAATGCTTGGAGTAGTGGGTCTGATGGATGACCGTTGAGTGTGTTGCGTGTCATAGACGTCCCTGTGTGGTGGGGCAATGGCAAGGCAACGGCGCGGACGGCTAGAGTAGAAGGTATGGG
This sequence comes from Penium margaritaceum, assembly GCA_023375785.1. Classification (NCBI taxonomy): domain Eukaryota; kingdom Viridiplantae; phylum Streptophyta; class Zygnematophyceae; order Desmidiales; family Peniaceae; genus Penium; species Penium margaritaceum. The sequence continues at coordinate 49,784 of SZWC01008293.1, forward strand.
GTGCACAGAAATGCCGGGTATGAGAGGCCGACTACTCGCGTGATGGTCGAGAGCCACGGGATGCGAGGGCGAAAGCAAGGAAGAGGGGCGGAAGACTGAGGATGCCGCTCCGGGTGATCCCTTAGAAGCGCATGAGAGATGCTGCGCGCTGTGGGTCCGAGTGCGACGTCAAGAAGAAAAGTCGCACCCCAGGCTGAGGATGCACATTAGCGGGAGAGCCTGAAGTCCTACTTCGACGAAGCAGCTCAGATACTAGTGGCTGGGGATGCTGTGATGAACTGAAGCAACAGGCTAGGGCAAACGGAGCTGGTTGCGAAGAAATGCAACCATGCATTCGACAAAGGAGGAGTTAGAAGTGAGAGATACAAAAAAACGTAGTCACAAGCTATGGGGTGCTTGTTGTTACGTGCTTGGGGGCAGCGAGAGAGCGAGCAACGAGCTCGGTGTCGTTCGTTGCCCTCGAGCGCGGATGGATTAGAGCCAGCTACTAAATCTAATTTCTCCCCACAAGTCAGGGGTCCACACTCGGTCAAGAAGCTGGTAGGAACTAGATTTGGGAGAGACCCTGGCTATCAACCACTGCATCCTCACGTAATTCCTCAAGAGCACACATCATGCATCTTTGACATGGTAATGGTCTTTGACAACTTGTCAAAGGGGTGGCCACGTCATGCCATCACTTCTATTCGGTGGGTGAGTCAGTAGCAATGTCTTCCGCTCGTCAGTCACCTGCATCAGTGAAGTGAGAGTGCAGCGAGGCCAGAGGTCACCACATGACTCTGACACATAAACTAACACCGAGCTCCGTCCACTTTTGCCCTGACTGCCTTTGGCCCAATACATTTAAGCTAGAAAACTCCTATAGTAACAGGTTGGGGCAGCAGCATTGTTGATGCAGCGTGCGGGAACCCACGCTCGTTGCTTAAGCTGCCCCCTCAGTCTGTTGCACCACAGCCTAAGTCTGAGAGCTCTGGTGTTTGTTACTCAAAACCGCGCGCGCCAGAGTTAGCGTCAAACAATTGTTGAAAACTGGAAATGACTGACTAAGAAGTGAGAATGAGCAACAATGGGAGACCCCTCCAAATTCTAGCTCCCCCCAAGCTGTGTAGAGCTTGTTACTCCGTTTCTAAGCCAATAAAAAAAAAAACCTGTTTTCTCACAGGCAGAGGTTTCTTGGTGAGCCTTGCCAGACAGTTGACAGCCCAAAACCCAGGCGTCGTTCGTTTTGCCTAAAGACTGGTTGTTTTTAGGAAAAAAACCATACCATGCCATTATATGCACGTTGCGAATGCAGTCGTGCGGTCAGAATCAGCCAGAAAAACAGCGGTGAGGAGTTGAGGTGATGACTACCTGAATCCAGGCAGCGTCTACGCTAATCCCCGGTACCAATAGTGCCCAACAATCATGTAACTTGGACCCTAGGCATGATATGGCGCTGCGTACCCAACAGTGCAGTCAGACACGATGGTGGATGCGTGCAGAGAGCATATGCAGCGACACTGACTGCCAGCGGCACAACTGCCCAGGAGGTCTGCCAATGAGGCTGAGCACGTTGGAGGGAGGAGGCTCCAGCAAACTACTTGTAGGCCTCAGCGTGCGTCAGCTCTACCAGACAACACTCCAACAGAGTCGCGTCTTGCTGTCAGCCATCTACACGCCGATGTACACAAGCCAAGAGGATACAATAGAGTACAAGTGAGAGATGTGTCAAAAACCAACACTCCCCCATGACTCACAGGCGCAGTGCACATAGACGGGCATAGAGCACAGAGACCAAGTAGATAGGGAGAGAGAGAAAAACTCATGGACACACACCGACCGCACTCACAGCCTTCTTTAACGGGTCACACTTCAGTGCCTTGGTAAAAAAATCTGCCAACTGCCGTGCTGTCTCAACCCACATAATTCTGATGGTGCCTTCATGCAACAACGAACACACATAGTGGTACTCGACATAGATATGCTTTGTGCATTTTTGATGCACGCCATCATTGTCACCAATGGACATGGCACTTTCATTGTCACAATGCGGCGTGATGGACGGGACTGACTGACGTAGCTCGGACAATAGGCGACGCAGCCACACACTCTCACAAGCTCCAGAACCAAGGGCCACATACTCAGCCCCAGCAGTGCTACATGCAAAGCAGTCGTGCTTGTCAGTGCGCAAGGATACAGTCGTTCCGCCGGCAAGAAAGATCCAGCTAGTACGACTCTTTTCGTGTAGAATGTCGGCCTAGTCAGTATTGGTGTATCCTGTCGCCACAACAGACGGCTGTCAATGGACAGCTGCCGAAGGAACATGGGGTAGAGACAACATAGCGTAGTACTCGGATCGCGGCCTCAAAATGGAGGTGACGCAACTCTTGAGAGAATTGTGCCAGGAGGTTGACGACGAACGCAATGTCTGGACGCGTCGTTGCAGCCAAGAATATCAATGACCCGATGGCGCGTACATACTTGGTCACGTCTACTAGCTCCCTCACCACAGTTGGATTAGAGATCTTGAGCATCGTATGACCATCGGGTGACATGGGTGAGGATGCTCTCGGCACGAGGGGTAGGTCTTCAGCAAAGCGTCGAGGGGAGGTCTAGACGTAGGCGGCTTGATGGACATGTAGGATGCCCATGGAGCGATCATGCTCAAGCTCCATGCCATGAAAGACTCGTGGTGATCCGAGGTCCTTCATCTGGTAGGCAGCATGTAGCAGGTCCTTGACCCGTTGGATGGAAGTTGCATCCGGCGATGCGATGAGTAGGTGTTCGACATAGACCAGGACAGTGACGAGGGTCTGACCTCGCAGACTGATGAACAGCGCGGGGTCGACAGAGCTATGAAGGAGGCCGCCGCTGAGAAGCGTACGACAAATCTCCTGTTTCTAGTAGTGCGTTGACTGCTTTAGGCCATAGAGGGCCTTCCACAGCTTCCAGACCTTGCCGGAGCCATTGCCGAAGCTTGGAGACTGCACCATGTAGAGCTCCTTGCCATCAAGTGAGTCATGGAGAAATGCGCTGGTCACATCCATATGATGCAGTTCCCACCAGTGCTGGGCAACCAGGCCGAACAACGCTCGGCTAGTGGAAAACCGACCGACCGGGGCAAAGATATGGTCATAGTCAATCACAGGGATCTGAGAAAACGCCTTGGCTATTAGACGGGCCTTGTACTTATCCAGGGACCTGTCTGGCTTCCACTTTCGCCGGAAAACCCACTTGGCGCCGATGGCCTTATGGCCCCGGGGGAGGTCGACAAGCTCATAGACGTGATGTTACCGAATGGCGGCAAGCTTGTCGGTGCATGCAGCCTCCAAGTTAACGGCCTTGGGAGATGCCCGAGCCTCACAAAGGGTGGCTAGGTCCTCCGTGGGGACGTGCATGCCCAGTAAGTGCATGCACGTCCCGCGCCCTTGGTGGCATACCCGTGAGCGTGGCCACAATGGCATACCAATGCTCCTCATGGAGCAAGGCATAGCCCAAGGCTCACCCAGAATGTAGGGTAATGATGAATGTTAGTGTGGCCAAGCCAAATGCCTTTGCGATGGGGTCCCCACTCACGACTGTGGAATTGGATATGACAGGAGGGAAGGAGCCTCGTGGGGTGCCAAGGGGTCGTGGCGCGAGACGACGTTAGGAGGCGATGTGAGTGCTCACTGTTGGCCTAGGTTGAAAGCTCCTGCCCATACCACATATGTAGCGCGCTGACATGGACGGGGCAGCCGGCCCTAAGGGGCAGGCGGACACGGATGGGGCAGCCGACCCTGAGGGGTTGGCGGACACGAACGAGGAAGCTGGCCTTGAGGGGCTGGAGGACACGGTCGGATCAGCCGACCCTCAGGGGCTTGCGGACACTAACGTGGCGGCCGACCTTGAGGGGCTGGCGGGCACGGACGGGACAGCCGGCCCTGTGGGGTTGGCGGGCACGGATGGGGCAGCCGGCCCTGAGGGGCTGGCGGATATGGATGGGGTAGCCAGCCCTGAGGGGCTGGCGGACACAGACGGGGCAGCCGGCCCTGAGGGGCTGGCGAACACGGATGGGGCAGCCGGCCCTGAGGGGCTGGCGGACACGGATGAGGCAGCCGACCTTGAGGAGCTGGCGGACTCAAACGGGGCAGCCGACACTGAGGGGCTAGCGGATAGGGACGGGGCAGTAGGTGCAGAAGGACTCGCGGGAGCAGACGATAGGACGCTCCGACGCGGCTGGATGGATGACATACCCACCACTCCTCCACGCAACGGGAGGTACATTGACGTGCTGTAGCGAATGAGGTTACGTGGAAACAAGTCCTCAAAGAAGAGGGTCTCTCGGGACTCGATGATGCAGTGCCGGGTGGGATCCCAGAAATGCCATGCCTTTGATTGATGTGAGACGCCAAGGAAGGTGCGGGGACGGCCACGAGGTTTGAGCTTGCCACCCTAGTGTGGGGCATGCAGCCACAGGATGGCTATGCAACCCCAGATGCGGGCCAGACGGAGGTCGGCTTGCTCTCCATACCAGTGGTGGTATGGTGTGGAATGACGGGGAATGGGCCCGTGGGGAATCTGTTTCCAGATCCACGTCATGTAGGTCATGGCCTCAAAGTAGAATCCGTCAGAGAGACCAGACTTGACCCGCATGGTGCGGACGGCGTCAGCCATGGTGCGGTTCCACCGCTCAGAGACGCCGTTGTGGGCTGGCGTGTAAGGCGCCAACGTCTCATGATGGATGCTACGGGAGGCAAGGAAGAGTGTGGTCTCCCCCAGAAATTCACCCTCGTGAGCAGAACAAAAGCGGTGGAGAGGGCGACCACACTCGTGCTCAACACGGACAAGCCAGTTCCAAATGGTGGGAGTGACGTCGCTCTTCTGCCGAAGGCAGAAGACCTAGCGATAACAAGAGTAGTCGTCCGTAAGTGTCAAAATGTAACGACAGTGATCTCTGACTGAATCTGTTGGGAGGGATTCCATGACATCAGAGTGAACCAAGTCAAGTGGGGCGGCGGCTCGAGAGGCAGACAGGGGGTAGGTAGAACGCAGCATCTTCCCTTGAGTGCAATCAATGCACTCGATGGAACATGGCAGAGGAAAGGAGGCTGGATCAATGTCCATGGCTGGGTGCGCGCGAAGCATGTTGTCAAAAGCGGCAGAGTGGACGTGACAGAGGTAGTGATGCAGGAGACGTGTATGCTGCGGAGAGAGTGTGCTAGTAACAAAAACGTGGCCACTGTCCGTGCATGAAGAGGGGATAGAGGGAGAAGCGGACAATCGCGGTGCGTGCCATAAGTTGGCACGGGCGGTGGGATGCAAAACGGCACGACCTGACGGACGCAACGACACAGTGCCAACACCACGCGAGTGTAGAACATCCATACTCATGTTATCAACAACGGTGACAGACAGGAGGCTGAGCTCAAGGCCAGGGACAAAGAGGACATCAGTCAAGAAGAAATCATCACCAGGACCATGAAAACGAACAACACCGACATCACGAATGGGTAAAACCTGACGAGAACCCGTCCGAACCCCGGAGACATCGGTGATGGGACCGAGGACACTGAAGGCCTTGTGCGAGGCCGTCATGTGATGCGTGGCCTCAATGATCCAGGTCTGTGAGAGATCCTAGACCGGTGTGGCCAGGTCGTTGACAGTCACATGGCAATGGACGAGCGACGTGGACGAAGTAGACGGAGGTGCGACTGCAGCACGGATGATGTTTTGTAGGGTAGGGCAGTGGAACCAGCGTCGACACAACTCGCACTTCCCTAGAGACTAGGCCGAGCTGAAGTGCGATGAACTGCTCAAACTCATACTCATGGGTGGAGGGTCCGATGGAGTAGACCAACAACGGTTTGATGGCACTAGAGTCCAGGAAGCAGGAGGAAGGCACCGGTGACGGAGGAGTGAGTGCGGACGAGTGCGAAAGATATGGCAGTGGAGGCGTCGCGAGTGGCAGGGATGTAGCAGGAGCAGCGACTGTCACGGCAGCGGTGGCAAGGGGACGCTCACGCTGGCAATGCATGGTGGCGATGATGCAAGCCTAGTCAGTCGGGAGTGGATACATGTACCACCTGTATCATGACTGGCCACAGTTGTGGCAGACAAGGCTGCCGCCACCGGATCCGCGAGAGTGCTGCTGTGGGCCCTTCCCTTTTCCCCCCTATGCTTCTTCTTGCCAGACGAGGAGGTGTCAAAAGACGGTGCTGCTGCTGGGACAGCAAGAGCCACTGAGGCAACATCAAGAGAGAAGAGGGACTCCGTGCGATGGATATGTGACTCCGAATGAGCCTCCTCGATGCGGAGGAAGAGCTCGTATGTCCAGGGTTTGAGGGTTCCCTAGGCAACCATCGTGGTGAGGACCTCCTGAGAGTAGTGGACGAAGACGTTGGAGAAGGCGCCTGTGGCGCCGTGCTTGATGGTTAGGGACGCAAAGAGAGGGGGTGGCGCAACGTCTCCAAGGCGGCACAGGATGTCCTTTGCACGCTGCCAATAGGAGGTGACCGCCTCGGTCTCCCCCATGCGGCGGGAGTTGAACTCCTGGATCAGGTGGCTGGTCTCGGCGTAACTAGACACACGAGGAGGGTGCTTAAGTATGTGCCACACTACTGCGGAGTCAAGGAGTGCGCCAGTGGTGATGTGCAGCTAGAGGGGAAAAAGGGACAAGGGCACGCGCGACGTGACCGGCATCATGTTCCTGGTCGACGTGGGTGGAGTCAAAGGATAGGACATAGTAGGGCCATAGGCCCTCATCCCTGTGCCCAGATCCGGAAGCTGAGCTCCCAGCTCCAAAATTGCTTGCTAGCCTGAAGCGCCGGCGGTGGGATTTTGATGTCCTTCGGCCTGCAGCGGGCACCCAGAGTGGGGCCAAGGAGCAACATCATTGTCTTCTATTGGCGTTGGGTGTGTTGCTGCACCAGGTACTACATGACATATGATACCGCAGGGCTTTTGTACCCGGGAGGAACAAAATGTGCTTACTGATGCTGCTACTGATGTTATAGTTGTTGCAGCGGCTGCTAATGCTGTTGCTGCAACTGCCGCTACAGTAGCTTTGTCGACGGCTACAGTGCCACTAGCTGTTGTGTCAGTGTTTCGAGTTGTTGGCACAAAGCGGCAAGCGTATCCGTCGAGCCAGTATGACCGACAAGAGAGCCTGCGGGGTGTTGGTGCTTCTGCGCTTGGTGCTGCTACTACGGCGACGGATGTTGTTGTAGCAGCTGCTAATCCAACTGTTGCGACTGCTAGTGCTGCTATGGCTATTACTACTACTACTGTTGTTGCTGCTACGGCTGCTGCTACTACTGCTGCTGATGTAACGGTTCTTGTTGCGCCTTCTACAGCTACTATTGCTGCTGGTGTTGCTGATACACTGACGACACCTGGTACTGCAACTACAACTGTTATAGTTTTTATGGGAAGGGGAGCCCTCCAATAGGGGAGGACCCCGCCATGGTGTACTTTGTTTCCCATTCTTGTTTTTTTGGTGTGCGGCGCTGATGTCAGCAATGACATCAGTAGTGATGTCAGCCTAGGATGGCTGACGTCAAGAACTACTACTATGATATTTGTAGGGTTGCTACTATAGTTTCTTTTGTTTCTGCTAACGTCAGCGGCGATGTCAGCTGAGTGTGGCTGATGTCAGCAGTGACATCAGGCGAGTGTGACTGACGTCAGCAACGGTTGCCACACTGTTGCTGCAACCGCTGCTGTTTGAGTTGTAGAGCTGCTGTTGCTACTATTGTTGCTGCTGTCGCTACTACTGTTGTTGAAGCAAATGTTGTTGCTGCTATTGCCGCTATTGATGCAGTTGCTGCTGTTGCTGCAATTACTGTTCTTGTTGCTACTACAGTTGCTAAGCTGCTATATGCTACTACAACTGCTTCTCCTACTATTACTGTTACTGCTGCTAAGGTGCTGCGTGCTGCTGGTGCTGCAACAACTGTTGTAGCGGCTGTGGTGGCTGCTGCTGCTTCAGCAGGGCCATCTACGACGTTGCGGGATTGTTTGTTTGTTTTTTTTTTTTTTTCCTCTTTTGTCCCTGTTCACTACTCACGGCTCGCTTCAAGCTCCGAGCTCACTGCTCATTGCTCGTTGCAAGCTGCAAGCACCAAGCTTGCTATGAGCTGCGAGCTACGAGCAGCAAGCTCGCTGCTTGCTGCTCACTGCTCGCTGGAAGCAACAAGATTTGAGCAGCTACTGCTGCTGCTAGTGCCGGTAGCTGTTGTACCAGCTATTTCTGGCTGTTATTGCTACGGCTGCCTGCTGTTGCTGTTGCTTGCTGCTCCTTCACGCTGCTGCTGCTGCTACTGGGTGCTGCCACTGCCCGTTGCTACTGCTGATGCCGGATGCTGTTGCTGCTCACTGCTGCTACTGCTACCGGCTGCTGCTACTACTCGCTGCTTGCTGCTTACTGCTCGCTGCTGGAAATGACTGATTAAGAAGTGAGAATGAGCAACAATGGGAGACCCCTCCAGATTCTAGCTCCCCCCCCATTTTTTAGAGCTTGTTACTCAGTTTCTAAGGCAATCAGAAAATAGACGTATTCTCTGGCAGGCAGGGTTTACTTGGTGAGCCCTACTAGACGGCCGACAGCCCAAAACCCGGGCGTCGTCCGTTTTGCCTGAAAACTAGACCATACCACAATATGCACGCTGCAAACAAAGTCGTGCGGTCAGAATCAGCTAGAAAAAGAGCAGCGAGGAGTTACGGCTGCCCAAACCCAGGCAGCGTCTATGCTAATCCCCGGTACCAACAGCGCCTGGAGATCATGAAACGTGGACCCTTGGCATAATGCGGTGCTGCGAATGCAACAGTGCAGTCAGACACGGTGGTGGACGCACGCATATAGCATATGCAGCGATAGTGACTGCCGGCGGCACGACTGCCAAGGAGGTCTGCCAATGGAGCTGAGCACATTGGAGGGAGGAGGCTCCAGCAAAATACGTGTAGGCCTCAGCGTGCATCAGCTCCACCAAGAGACACTCCAGCAGCGCCGCATCTTGCCATCAGTTGTCTGCACGACGATGTACACAAGTTGGGAGGACACAACAGAGTACAAGTGAGAGATGTGTGAAAAACCAACAGTTTAGTCGCACACATCCAAAGCACGGATTGCAAGTCAAACGGCTGTGCGTTGAAGTCAGTGCACAGACTAATTTGGGGCATCGATGCACACACCTGTCCACGGACTTGTAGGTTGTGGCTATGCAGGTGCAGCTAAACAAGAACTCGGTGTCCCTCTTCCCTTACACAAGTGTGTGGAGTACCACACTGTGGTCAGAACGTATCTGACTATGTCCAAAACGGACGAGTGTGTGAGGAGAGAACATCATAAACGTGAAGAGTGAGAAAACCTACGGGGTGGAACTCGCTAGTACAGTCCACCCGTCGGCCGGCGAGAGAGAGCTCGCCGGCCCTCACTCATAGTCTCATGAGCAAACCTGTCTCATGTCACAAATTTCCCAGAACCTTAGTTTAGGCCTACACTTTGCCTGTCTATACCAACACGTTCTCACAAGCAAGACTAAACTAGGTTACCGAGGCATTGCAGTTCACATACAAACAAGCATGAACCTGGATTGTCTTGAGATAATTCTTCAGCTCTCTAAGAGAGGAGTAGTGACAGCGACAGTGTATCCAGAGGCTGGGTACGGCTACTTGCCAGCTGCCGAACTCGCAGATGCTCCCCCTGTCTTCCGTACTCTCTGCCTCATCAGGAATGTGCAAGGCAACGAATGTGAGCCAAGAGGTCACAGTAAGAACACAATACCACTCCCCCATGACCACACGGCGAATAGGTTCACACACGTAACATCATTGATGTGAGAAAAAAAACAAGAACAATAATGACAAACAGTAACAAATGCAACTCCAGGGCAAAGAATCCATAGTACAGGCATGGTGCAACCCCACAAAATGTGCAGGTGCTAGAAACTTTGTACGACTAATTGCCTTTGTTAGAAAATCAGGACGCTATGAGTCGGTGCCAATCCACATGACCCACATGGACCAGAAGCATTCGCGGAGCAATCACGGACAATCTGCATGCCTAGAAACACTGCGGCCTCTCCCAGTTCCTTTGTTTTTTTTTGTCGATTGCAGCACGCCCTTGGCTACTTTGATAGCCTTCAGATCAGGCAAGGAAATCAGAAGGTAGTCAACGTAGACCAGGATGTCCGAAAAGGGGACAGTGGTCAGGAAGAGAAAAAGCGAAGGGTCCGCCACGCTCTGGACATAGCCCGCTCGTAGGAGGGTTCCAGTGATCTCCTTGTTCCAGCATCAAGGCAACTTCTTCAGGCCGTACATCGCTTTCCGTAGCCAGTACACACGGTCGGTGCCATCCTCGAACCCTAGGGTCTAGACCATGTGGATCTCTTCTTCCAGCTTTCCATGTAGGAAAGTGTTATTGACGTCCATTTGGTGGAGTTCCAAGTCATGTTCGGCCACCTGGGACAGCAGACCCAAAGCCGTAGTCGTGCTTCCAACTGGTGGGAAGATCTCAGTGAAATTGATCCCTTCCACCTGAGAGAATCCCTTCGCAGTCAATTGTCCTTTGTACCGATCAACTGTGTTGTCCGGCTTGAGCTTTATCCACAAGACCTACTTGGCCTGAACGGCCTTCCGTCCGTGCGGCAGGTCTACAAGCCCGTAGACCCCATGTTCATTGATAGCCGCCAGCTCAGAATCGCATGCTGCGGGTTAGAATGTCGCATCTGGTCCAGCCAGAGCCTGACGCAGTGTGCTGGGGTCTGGCATCACTCCCATCACACATGGGTCTGGGGCTGCAGTATCTCCACTGCGCGTGGCCAAGGCATAGGCCAGAGACGGATGGCCAATGGTGACGGTAGACTCTACGGAGTCGGTCGCAAGTCGGCGCTTGTGAGCAAGAAGAGCGAGGCCTGTGTCATAGCCAAGGTCAGCCCCTGAGTGAGCCCCTGTGCGCTGAGGCCCAAGGCCCTTGTGCCGGGGTCCCCACTGCGCACGCTGCAAGTAGGATGCGGGCGGAGGCGTCCGCCCTCACCTTGTCGGTATGGCTATGATGATGGTACAACTAGGGCAGGTGGTAGACACTCATCAGACACGGACCGGATTGGCGACGGGTCAGGTGACACCGGTGCATCGACTGGCTAGACAGAAGATGTAGATTGAAAAGGTAACTTGACTGGTAATGCAGATAGCGCAGGTGGTGCAGACGACACCGGGGACTCTGCTGGTGACGCAGGTGCTGTGGACACGGACAACATTGGTAATGCAACCGGTCACGCATGCTCTTGTATGGCAAGGGACGCGAGCAGAATGGTGTATGCAGGCAAGAAAGGCGGCGCAGTCAGTATAGGTAGTGTAGAAGACGCTAGCGTGCACGCTGGTGTATGGGAAGGACCAGAAGTGCCAAGTGTGACCGGGGTAGCATCACCGGTCACCTCACCCTCCCCTACACGTGGAGTCATACCACACCCAGGGGAGTGTGCATACGGAGTGCCACTGGCGGGCAGATCTCAAAAGGAGAATAGGGCATTGCGAGACTCGACAATGCACCGCCGACTGGGGTCCCAGAATCGCCAGGCCTTGGAGCATAAGGCCATGCCTAGGAACGCGCAGACACAGCCTTTAGGGGAGAGCTTGGATCCTTGCTATTCTGGGATGAACCGGACACAGGTAAGGGACCCTCTCACATGCGCGAGTCGGAGGTCGGCATGACTTCCGTACCACAGTTGGTATGGGGTGTCTGTGTTTGTAGGGGGATGTGAGGGATCCGGTTCTAGACCCATGTCATGTAGGCCATGCCCTCGAAGGCGAACACTTCAGGCATGCCGCAGTCTACCCGTATGGAGTGAATTGCATCCTCCATGGTGTGGTTCTAGCGCTTAGACATGCCATTTTGTTGTGGCGTGGCTGGAGCAGAGTTTGTGAAACACTTCCACTGCGGCAAAGTAACGGTCCAGATCTCCCATAAACTCACCGCCTCAATTAGAGCAGAAGTTCTGGAGGGTACATCAACTCCGACCGGCGTTCAGCCACAAGCCACGTCCAAACAGGTAGCGCAACATCAATTTTTAGGCGTAGAATGAAGACCCTCCGCATGCGGGTAAAGTCTTCTATGATGGTAAGGACGTATCGCCCTCTGTCATTCTAGAACTTGACAGGATGGGGTCCTAAAGATCATAGTGAACCAACTCTAGGGGCTTGAGAGCCAGTGAATGGAACAGAGGGTATGTGGCATGGTGCATTTTTCCTTGCATGCATTGCACGCAATTGGCCTTGGGCAGCGCCTCAAAGGACGCTGTGTCAAGACCAAGCGCAGGTTGGGTGTTGATTAGATGACTACAGCATCAAAGTGGACATGACACAAGCGTCTATGCAGTAGACACCGATGCTTAGGCAATAGCATGCCTGTCATGAAAACTCATACAGTGGAGGGTGTAGTGATGTTAGTGGACATGGGGAAGCCGGAAATGTGGTACAAGTCCTCTACCGCCTTGCCACAGAGTACCACTTCAGGAGTGGCACAAACTGAGACACTGGCATCCTCACTTGAATGCGACACTGAGACCCATCCGTGTGCAGGCACGTCTAGAAAACAGGCTGCGTTCTAGACCAAGCACATACAACATGTTTGAAATGTAGAACGGTCCAGATGGTCCATGGAATTGCACCACACCTTTACCCTGACCAGGAACCTCATGCCTAGCAGCCGTTCGCACAGACGTCACACAATGGATAGGACCAAGCACCACAAAATCATAGCGGCGACATGTCATGTGATAGGTGGCACCCGAATCAAAGATTCAGGTGGCATCCGTCACACGCTCGGTCGACGTGACTGGAAAACTGCCATTAGTGCAAACAATGGACATAGGCGGCTCGGCAGACAACGGTGCCACGGAGTACGCGACCTACTGCCAGTCCGCGTCCGATGACTCTCCAACGGTGCAGAACGCACCAGCCACGGGGCCACCACGTGAGCAACGTCGTCCTGCATCACCTGTAAGCTCACCTGTTGCTCGTAGAACCCGTCAGCAGAGTCTTCGTCTTCGTGCTGCCCACTCTGGGGCAGCACCAACTGTGGAAGAAACAGTTAGACAGCAGACAGAGGATTCTGCCCACCGCACTGCCTCACCAGCAGCGTCGCAGTCAGCGACACCCGTCCCTGTATTCTCTGGCACCTTCTCAGTGCTGGAGACTGCGCTTGTTTCTAGCTCGGCTGTTGCGTCCACTTTTGTGGCCACGGCCCGTGCGGCACGTGCCCCTGCTACCACCGCAGCGGGGCGGGCGATTGACACTTACACTGCCAGAACTGTTGATCAGGGCTCCCTTGCTGCAGCCACTGTCAACATCACCACTCAGATTGCAGCTGCAGCTGACTCCATTGCATCCGCAGCAGCTTCGGCTGCCACATCACTCTCCAGTGCGGTCACATCCATTCGCGACTATACCGCTCAGGTGTCGACTGCTGCAGCATCCTCACCCTTCGGCCCTCAGGTCCGCCCCTTGGTCACACCTGCAGCAGCCGTATCAGCTCTCACTGGTGCAGCCCTCACTGGAGTTGCCTGCTTCATCGTCTCCGCTTCCTCTTCTGTAGCAGTCATTGCGGCATCAGCTTCCGCAGCACTGTCTCCCTTGTTTAGTCTACACCGCTAGGCTGGGTGAGCAACCTCTCTCCCACCACTTGTAGCTTGCTTGCCTTCTCTTCCTCTACTCTCTGTGTCTGCTTGCACCTTCCTTCCTTTGGCTGTGCAGCATTACCACTACAGACCCACTCTTATCTCTGCACGCCCACTGGGGCAAGGGAAACTCTGCCCGAAAAATCTTGTCAGCCTCTTGCGTTGCACGTCATGCCTGTTGACGACGAGCAGTATGCGGCACTGCAGGAAGAGCTGCGCAAAGAGCGGGCAGCTCTCCAAGCAGCTCTCACTGCACAGCGTGCCGCTAAAGACAAATTGCGTGCCAAGTAGGGCGATCAGGACACATTTGCAGACCACATCGCCGACCTTGTCCTCAACCGTCTGCAGCCTGTCTTGCGCTCCACGCCTGCGCTTTCTGCTGCTGCTGACATCGCTGCTACCTTTTCTTCCAACCCCGCTTCCGCATCCACCAGCATTGACTCTCAGCACTCTGACCCCGTGGTAGCTGCAGCCGCTGCAGGCGCCGCCGCTGCTAAAGCCCTCGTGCAACCTGCGCACCGCAAGCCAGTCTTTGACTCCACACCACCTCACTTCACCTCTAATCTCTCTTTCACGTCCTGGGAGGTTCGCTTCAGTGCTTGGGTGCAAGGTGAGCAGCTTTGGGAATACTACCACCTGCCTAATCCCGCTGCTCACCCCCCTTTTGTTCCCACTGATGCTGAGTCTGCGCGCGCTGTCCGTGCACTCATTCGCGCTGGCCCTGATGACCTCACTTATGAGATCGGGTCCTACAATGATGAGACTACGCGTCGCACACCTGCTGACCCTGTCAGTGCCTACGCACTCATCAAGCGTCGCACCACTGTCACTGGTCACGTTGCACAGAGCGTGCTGACTGTCCAGTTCAACACTCTGTCCATGCGTGCTAATGAGACTGCGGACGCCTATTGGGCTCGCAGTCTGTGTCTACTGAAGGACCTCGGCAAAGCTGCCCCTGGACAGCTTTCAGCTGTTCTGTCCATTGTCAACGGCCTCATCCCCGAGCTTTCCGACATCTTCAGGGAGGTGAAAGCCTCTGAGCTTAAGCGTCTTGCTGCTAAACCTGTGCCCGCTGATTCGCCACCGGGCATAGGTGCCCTTTGGGAGTTCACCTCCCAACGCCTCACTGACTGGTGGAGTGTCCTCCAGAACAAGCGCATTCATTGTGCTGCCACTGCCGCCATGACCATAGCTCTTCCCTCTACCTCATATTCTTCTTCCTCCCCTTCACCCACCTCTCCAACCTCGTCCCTTGCACACCAAGGGAGTGGTGGGGGGAGTCGAGGCAAAGGTGGTGGACGGGGCAAAGGATCTTCTGCATCTGGTCCTGGCGGACAATCAGGCCGTGGCAAAGGGAAAGCCACCAACTCCACCGTCGGCAGCACATCCTCCTCTTCTGCCACCTCCAGTACTGTCACGTGCTGGAACTGTGGGGCCACTGGTCATTCTGCACCGAAGTGCCCGGCACCGCCCGACAACGAGCGCCTGGCCTCGGCCATGCGTGCTCACTGGGCACCCTCCTTCAGTAATTCTGGCGCACCAGCAGCCCCCTCTCGGACCACACCCATGCCATCACCATCCCGCCACCACTCTTCTTCCCTTGAGGCAGCTGCCTACCACACCGCAGCTGCGCCATCCCCTGTTCCTTACCCCTGGGGGTGGCCTCCAGGGTATGGTGGGCCGGTCTTCTACGGCCCGCCCTCCAGTGCCTATGCTGCTCCTCCCTGGGCGCCCTCGCCCTACTCTTCCCGTCGCGCGTCCGCTGGAGTCGTCATCACTCCTGACCCTCCAGAGGATGAACGCCAGTTGGACGCTGCTCTCTTCCACGCCGTCCATCAGCGCCACCTTCGTGATCAGGGAGGTGAGAGTGACAGCTCTGGGCCAGAGCCTCTTGCATGTGCTGTCGATGGGGCGTTACGTGGTCCGTCGTCTGGTCATGTTCTTGGGCGTTCCCCTCATGATGTGCCGTGGATTGAAGAATGGCAATCTCTTCGTTTACCGCGTTGTCTTGCTGCGTGTGGTCAGCGTCTCGTCCCGCATGTTGCCGTTGCTGCTGTGAGTCGTGACCCCGCCCTCGTTCGTGCGTCCGGGGGCTTCTGGATCCTTGACTCCGGCGCCACTCACCACATGACCTCGTCGCGTGCGTCCTTTGAATCTCTTGGCCCCGTTGGCTCTATCCGTTTTGTTCGCACTGGCTCTGGTCAGCTGCTGCCTGTACAGGGTGTTGGTGTTGTCCGCTTTGTTGGCCCTGGGGGGGAACTGTTCTTGCCTGATGTCCTGTATGTTCCATCGCTTGAGCTGAGCCTGCTCTCTGTCACCACGCTCGACGACCAGGGCATGGACTTCTCCTCCAGTCGCGGCATTGCCTCTGTCTCTCATTGCATCTCTGGCCGCATTCTTGTTCACGGCACGCGCTGCGATTGCCTGTTTCGCGTTCCTACCTTCGCACCGGCGCCTGCTACTGCCGCCCATGTGCATGTTGCTCGCTCTCTCTCCCCTTCCCAAACTCAGCTGCTACATCGCCGCTTATGCCACATCCACACTGCCGCCATTGATTCTCTTCTTCACACTCTACCTGATGAGGGCTTGGATGCCAGCTCCTTGTCTTCTCCTTGTCCCCCTGGCTGCCTCTCTTGTGCTCAAGGGAAAATGCAACGCTCTCCTTTCTCCACATCTGAGACACGCACTTCTACCCCTCTCGACTTGTTGTATGCTGACGTCATGGAGCCCCTGCCCCATGACACCCTTGGGGGCGCTGGTCGCTATGTGCTCTGTCTCACTGACGACTTCTCTCGCATGCGTTGGGTCTTTGCTCTCAAGCAAAAAAGTGATGTGTGTCCCACCATCGAGTCCTAGCTTCCCCAGGCCGAACTTGCGTGTGGTCTTCGTCTTCGTGTTTTCCGTTGTGATCGCGGCGGTGAGTTCATTGGGCCCAGCTCCCGCTTTCTCTCCTCTCGTGGTGTCCATGTCGAGACCACCGCTCCTTACACTCCCCAACAAAATAGCGTGTCTGAGCGTTGGAATCGCACTCTTGCTGACGGTGTCCGCACCCTTCTTGCTGCGTCGGCATTCTCTCCCATCTTCTCCTTTGAGGCCATGTCCTACATGACCTGGGTATGGAACTGCGTTCCCCATGGTCCTCTCCCTCGCCATGTCACACCATTTGAGCGCTGGTACGATCGCAGAGCTGACCTTCGCCTCGCTCGCGTCTGGGGCTGTGTCGCCGCTGTCTGGCTTCCTGAGGACCTACGCAACGGCAAACTGAGTCCGCGCGCTCACCTGTGCACCTTCCTCGGTGTCTCGGCCATGTCCAAGGCCTGGCGTTTCTGGGATCCAGATCGCGCCCGGGTAGTCGAGTCCCGCGATGCTCTGTTCTTTGAAGATGTTTTTCCTCGCGACTTGTCTCGGGTTGCTCCTCCTTCCTCTTTGTCCTCGCTCCGTCGGCTTGGGGGGGGTGGGTCTACTCCAGCCTCCGTTCTCACTGGTCCGTCTTCCTCGAGCTTGCCCCCCCGTGGTCCTTGTCCTGTCTCTGACCTTGCTGATGCATCTTCCCCGAGCTTGACCTCTTCTCCCGTGTCCTCTTCTCCATGCCCTTCTCACACGCCCACCTCTCATACGCCTCCGGCGTCTACCCCACATTCGTCACCCTCTTCGTCGTCAGAGTCCACGTCCGTCCCAGCCAGTGTCCCTCCACTATCTGATGGCACTACTCCACACTCTCCCCAGCGTACTGTCTCTGATGTCCCCTCACAAGCACCCTTGGTTGATGCTGAGCCAGTCTCCCCTCCAGTTTCAGAGGCACCTTCAGTTGTGCCTGAGCCATACACCCGTGGGGGCAGACTCCGCGCCCTTCCCCAGACGTCTGTCTCGCACGCCTCTCAGTCACAGAGTCGCACCCGGTCCAGTGCACCGTCCACTGCAGCTGGCTCTACAGCCAGGCCTACAGGGCTTGACGCCCTTGGTCTCGCCATCAGTGTAGTCCATCCTAGTTCAGCAGTGGGCTCTGCACTTGTTGCTCATGAGTTTCTCAGTGCCTTGGATGCATCTGCAGCAGGATATGTTGCTCCCTGTTTTGCTGCGAGTGGTCTCCCTTCTCTGACCTCACTCCCTGCTGAGCCTACCACCGTGCGTCAAGCTAGGGAGGCCGCTGATGCTGAGCTGTGGGAGAAGGCCATGCAGGAGGAGCTTAAGACCTTGAACGAGCATGAGGTGTTCGAGCTGGTGGACCTCCCACCCGGCCGTAAAGCCGTCTCAGCCCGTTGGGTACTTCGGCGCAAGCTGAAGCCTGACGGCACGATTGACAGATGTAAGGCACGCCTCACCGCCAAGGGTTTCTCCCAAATCCCGGGCGTCGACTTTGATGAGACCTCTGCTCCAGTCGGTCGCTACACCACCGCCCGGGCTCTCTTGAGCCTGGTCGCCCAGCATGACTGGGAGTTGGAGCAGATGGATGTTAACAACGCATTCCTGCACGGTCGCCTTGATGAGGAGATCTACTTGGTGCAGCCCCCAGGCTTCACTGATGGCACTAACAAAGTCTGGCGGCTGCGTAAGGCACTGTACGGGCTCAAACAGTCACCGCGCTGTTGGAACCTGGAGATCTCCTCCACTCTGGAGAGAGGTGGCTACCACCGCAGCTCAGCCGACCCCGCACTCTTTTTGAGTGCACCTTCGCAGCCCCTCGTAGCCATTCTGGTCTACGTGGATGATCTCCTCATTGCATCACCTAGTCAAGCAGTCGTGCATTCAGTGAAGACCCTCCTCCAGTCGGTCTACAAAATGAAGGACCTGGGTCCCGCTCGTGTGTTTCTTGGCATGGAGCTCGAGAGGGACCGTCAACGCAGGACACTGCATGTGCACCAAGCTGCGTACATTCGCAGCCTGGGGGAGTGCTTCTCTTCACTGCTTGCCGAGACCCCCACAGCATCCACACCGATGACCCCGGCAGGTCAGCGTCTGCTGAAGTCGTCTGACCCATCTCAGTTGGGCAACACTGTCGACGTTGCCGATTACCTCAGTGTGATTGGATCACTGATGTACCTCGCCACGACCACCAGAGCCGATGTGGCCTTTTCGGTCAACTTCCTGGCTCAGTTCTCTCAGTAGCCTCGGCAGAAGCACCTCGAGGTTGCACTGCGCGTGGTTCGCTACGCCTTGTCTACTGCACGTGTTGGCCTGTGTTACAGGCCCCAGCCCTCTGTGGTTGTTGATGGGTACACTGACAGTGACTAGGCCCATGATGCGGATGCGCGTAGTCGCACATGCTACATCTTCCTTGTAGGTGGCACTGCCATTTCATGGACGAGTGGCAAACAGGGATGCATGGCGCGCAACTCCAGTGAGGCTGAGTATGTTGCACTCGGCGCAGGTACGTGTGAGAGTGTGTGGCTTTCTCGCTTGTTGCAGTAGCTTCGCGTGCCCGTCCGCTGCATCACTCTGCGCTACGACAACCAGAGCACTAAGGCAATTGCAGAGCATGATGGCATGCATCACTCTCGCACCAAGCACATCAACATTGAGCATCACTTTGTGTTTGAGCGCATTGCCGCAGGAGATGTTCAGGTTGTCTGGGTCGACACGCGTCAACAGTGTGTAGACTTTCTCACCAAAGTAGTGGAATGTTCAAGGCAGCTGTGCATGCTGTCGGCTTGTTGCGCGCTCGTGATCCACCTGGCTGATGTGATGTTTTCGTTCCACTCGTCGTGAATCCTTGTACGTTGTGTGGGCTGTTCGTCTGTGGGTCATGGGGGAGTGTTAGTGTTTGACACACACGCAAGTAACCTCTTGTCTCCACCCACTCACTCACTCACTGCAGGTGACTGAACACCATTGAAGCCATGGTCCAAGCAAGGCTGTTCGGGTGCAAAGCAGGAGTGATCCCAGCCATGCTCACGCCCTTCTGTGGTGGAACCATGCAATTCTCAATGGTTGAGTGTGAGCCACTCAGTGGCTGAAACTTGAGAAATTACTTGAGGTGATGCATGCACCACATACGCTCATGGTCGATGTGGTTTCTGGAATTATGTTCATGCATGCTGTGCAGGTTGTTTGGTTCTTGCCCGGGTTGCTGATCCTACGGGGTCACACACTCAGTCGCTCTGAGGTGTGAGAAATCGCGGCGGTGTTTTGCCGACCGGTCAGGTTCGACCCCGGGGTGGCGACTGGGCCCCACTTCGAGTCACTCGAGTGGGTGGCCCGGCCAACTGCGGCTAAGACCTCGCTTGCTCATTACTCACGTACTTGTTCTCACGTGTTCTCTAAACCACGTTTCTCACCTCTCTCGTCCCACCCTGTCCATGGATGTCTCTGCTTCCTAGACTAGTGTGTGTGAGAGCTTAAGGCGGCCTCTTGCCGCTGCCTACAGTATTCTCTCCTTGTTCTTCAACATTCAGCGTTCCAGACTTAGCCAAATTCTTGCCGTCTTGCATCGCAGTCACACACAGAGCTCACGTTCGTTTTTGCATGGGCCTGCATGCCCTAATTTATTTCGGATTCATGTTGACCCTCCGTGACCGTCACTCCACAGTGAATTTGTTTGCTTATCGTGCCATTCAGTGCACAAGTGTTTCTAACACGCTTGTTACACGTGGCATGCTTCGCCAAAAGAATGGACAAGATTCCACTTCGGTACGAGAATCTCGTCTTGACCGCGGATGACAGAAGAGGTGTCCCGGTCTCATCCCGTCTCGCGCGAGACAAAACAAGATTTTCTCCAGTGGTGCGATACAAGACAACGAGATGAGAGAAAATCGAGACCGAGACCAGTCTAAATCTCGATTTTACACCACTTTGAGCAAAGGTATGACCAGAACAGTGGTTTTTTAGCAAAGTAGCACTACCTCATGCATCTCCCACAGTGCGTCGCGGAAAATCTTTATGATGTTTGCTTGTCACCTGTCATTCCTCTCTGTATGCTAAGCTATTGGAAAGCTCACGAGGCTTTACATGTTTCCTCAGCCTAGCCCTTGCTGTTTCGTCAACCTCCTTGCCAGTGCTTCAGCAGCAACTAGGCCAGGAAGCTCCCTAGCATCTTCTCATGCATCCAGGTTAATCTCGAGCAACTGCCTTTCATTGCTCGCTTCAGCTTTCTCCCTCTTCACTCCTCTCGTGTCCGAATCTCAACCTTCACAGGAGCAACACGAGGAAGGAGTTGGGGGCGAGGAGCGAGGGGGAGACAAAGAGAGGCCATCAACGGTCAATGAAGAATGCAGGGGTACAAAGAGGGAAGAAGGTGCAAGATGTTGGAGTAAGGATGAACGAGCTTACAAGAAAGGGAAAAGGATGGACCCCAGAGAGAAAGAGGGAAGGGGGTTGCGGGAGCGAGATGAGGAGAAGGGACAAAAGAATGGAGGGAGAATCCAGCTAATCATGGCAACCACTAAACTCGGCATCATTTAGTGTCAAATAAAATCTTCCTCGCCATAAATATTTGTGTCTCAAGATGTCATCAGCCAAGTCTCTCCAGCTGCGCCTTACACCTTGAAGCAATGGCAACACACATACCAGGCAGACATGCTCTCACCTCTCAAACAAGACAAGGAAACGGAAGCTCCAGTCGGACCCTGGGATGAGCCGAGGCTCGAGAAAATCTGGTGACGGCAAGTCGAAACTCCGCTCTGCACAAACTCTAAATCTCCGCATCCTCCCTCAGGAGGAGATGGGACCTTCTCCCAGGCTTTGCCAGGGGCCAAGGCCCACGGATGATCTCCCCGCACCTGTTCGCGCGCGCAGCATCTTGCGGTGGTGGCGATCCTGTCATGTTGCGCCCAGGCGACTGTGGCGATCGTGTCGTGTCACGCAACGTCTATGGGACGGTGGTATGTAGATGGGCCCTGTTCGCAGATGACCCAACATGTGTGTGTGTGCCAGCGGCAATAACTGACTTACATTTGCATCTCAATCCCCCCCC
>SZWC01008293.1:78190-93083 GCA_023375785.1 Penium margaritaceum
TAGCAGGCTTGACTGCAGGGGCAGAGAAGACACGAGACGGAGTACCGGGCGCAGAGGTCGGAGGGGTCCTGGCAGCGGACCGACCGAGGAAGAAGGAGGGCCCTGCTCTCGTGCCACCAGCGGAGGCCTTTGCTGCAGCGGACGCAGCCGCAAGCGCGGCCTTGCGCAGCCTCTCCTGCTCCTGTTGCTCCTGCTCCTGTTCCTGCTTTGCTGCTGCGCCAAACTTCCTTAGAGGAGACATGCTGCCCAGAGCAGCAGCAGTAGGCCCTGCTGCGATTGGCCGACTGTCAGGGGAGCGAATGCTCGACAGTGGGCCTGAACCTGGACCAGTACCACCGGTGCTCTTGCCAGTTGTCCCTTTGCTGGGACTTTCAGGCAACCAATCAGCAGCGGCAGTGGTGGCAGATCTGCTGCTGCCGGTGTTGCTTGTTGCGTTGCTGCTACCAGTCCCAGCAGAGCTCCTGCTGGGAAGCCAAGAGGCGGCANGTGCGCGGGATTACTGGGCTGTCCTTCTTCTTGTTGAACATTCCCAGGATCTCCTGAACGGACCTCCGGCCGCTGCTGCCGCCGCCGCTGCCATCTCCCGACGCCATTGTCTCGGGCGACAACGCTAGGACCTGGCTGAGGAGTGTGGTTCAGAGTGTGGTGAGTAGGAGCGAGGGAAGGATGGTCAGGATTAGTCCGATGCAACGTCAAACGGGTGGAGCAGTCGGTAGCAACACATCACCAAATATCCATACACACGCCACGGATTGTCATATGCTGCCGCAAACGCCGCCACAGCCGCCGTTGCCGGCAAATCATGGCAACATTGCTTCGCTCTCTTCTAATGGCTCGTGAGAGTACCGCCGTGTTCCGTACGCTGCTCTTCTGCATTCAGTATCTACCGCCATTGACTTCCCGGGACAAACAGGAGGTTCGTGCGACAAAAACGGTCAGGTGTTAGGTTCGGCAAAACACTAATGGTACCTCACCATACCAATTTTGGCAGGAGCCAAAATGTCCGGTTATGGTGCCATTTCGCACTGAGTTTAGTGCTGTTCTCCACTTAATCAGTGCCTAGAGCAAATTTATAGTCTACATAAAGTCAAAAGTATACATGGCAAATGATGCTATGTCCCACAACTTTCACTTTTGTATCGGGCAATGTCTAACCAAATACATGTGTAAAATGTACTCAAGATATGATTCCACGTCCATGTAGGCCCACCTTTCCCACGTTGGAGCACCGTCAACGACAAGCTGTAATGACTTCATATGTCCAACGAATGACGTGAGCTTGTTGCATGTCATGAGTTCTTGAGACATGTAGTCTTCGACCACAAGTCACAATGGCAATGGAGCAACGATTTCCATAAAGTTGCACAAGCCACTTAAATCACAAACGTTGAAGGAGGGTGATTAACCGATCATTCGCCAATCATGGAACACTTTGGGTCTTTTTAGACTGAACCTTGCTTAACTGCTTTGCCACGTAAGGGTGGCTTGGGCATTCGAACTCATGATGGAGTGGTAAACGTTCGCCAGGCTTTCAGTGTAGCAACTCGGAGGTCTTACGACTTGCTACGACTTGGGAGCTACAACAAGTTCTAACAACATTAAAGTCGTCATTGGACGATCCCACGTTCGTGTGAAGAAAGAGTTGACAAAACTGACTCTCACCAATGTCAAGTAAGCGAAACCCAAAGAGAACGTGATTCTACCGAAAGCTTCTCAGGATTTTGTCGAACCTCCTTGTGAGGACATTCTACACCAATTCGATGTTGAAGGCAACCTTGTAGTAACCAACAAACCGATGTGCACCTGGAGCTTGTACGTGTGCGGACACATAACAGAGTTACTACTAGGAAGCGTGAAAAGACCCTTCACTGATATGCGGTGCTCTCACACGGAACAAGCTGAACTCGTCGAGAAATGTTGTAGTGAGGTGGAGTTCATCAAGGTAATGAATCGATTCCTTGCAAACGGCATCCAATACGCTCAATTTTTTTCTTTACTTGATGGCGCCCATATTTTTACTTCCAAATCCATTGAGAACTAGTGTGAGAGCATCCGTATCTAAGTAACATGTTGGTTTTCCACTTTTTTATTTCCATACTCTTTAAGTTGGAGTGATGTCACACCTGCAATGATGTGGCTTGCATAAATGGATTCGTAATCAACGTGAAGAAAACCAACGTGGATCAGCGACGGTTCGGCTAACAACTCATCTTTCGAGAATTAAGCAACCGAGGAGATTTGCTACGAGCTCCTATACCTCCAAGGTTGTAGGAAGTTTTGAGCAACTCGTCCACAATGACCAACAATTTGTCCATTCATCGTGGGATGCAACTCAATAACATGGGTGAACGCTGAAAGTCTCAAATCAGAAGAAGACTAAAAACTTGACATTTTTGTTCCCCTAAAGAGAGTTGACAAAGGGGTCTAGTGTGGGAGTGGATGCCCAGCAACACCTTCCAATAAACTTTTTTCTTCAGAGAAAGAATGTGGAACGTGGCTCGTAGTTGCTACAAGTCGATGTGAGAGCGGGCAATCTCTCACTAGTTCAACTGGATATGCACGGCTATTGTGAAATTTTTTAATCAACCCGGTGTCGTATGATGGCTTCATGTGCATAGGCATTACTAATAATCAAAGTTGGGGGCCACATCATACGTTACATCCGTGAATAATGTAAATGATTTTATCTATTTGTTGTATTTACTACATACAACATCATGTCCATAAGGTAGTTATAAAATACCACTGATATTGGACCCATACTTGAAATATACATCACAACATTGTTGTTATGGAAAATGCATAATATTTATACAAGATTCATCTCCAACCCATCCATGCCAACATTAAGACATCCTTAGATCAAGGGATGTTACATGTGTTGCTACGCACATAAAAAACAAGCAATTTATGATCGACAATAGAATTAGGCCATCATTTTTAGCTCTCATTGTTGGATGCCGACAAACAAGAGTTCAAGACTCCTTTTTGTGTCGAAAGAAAAAGTGTCGAGATCCTATACCATAGGCCAGACAGGGTCCCGCACAACCATAAAACTCTGCCATGCTCTTATACTTTCGGTGTAAAACACTAGGTTGAACCATAAAAATGTGTGAAAAAAAGCATAACAATATAACAAAGTATCAACATGCGGAGGAAAGATATCCATAATGCACCTCCACCATCTTAGGGCCTTTACAATGTAGTATGCTTCTGAAGAACATTGGAGGATGGTGTAACGTTAGCATTCTTGAACGTGACCTGTTTGGTGTGAACATTTTTCTCCGCAAGAAAGACAATCTACATCTGTTTGAGATTCCTTCAATATGGGGTAAGAAATTTCTTTAGTACGTACTTTGTTGGTACAACCAACAAATATTGATCTAGATGTGATGAAATGGTCCTTCCACATCTTTTTGTCTTTTCCGCTCTGGTTGCCATCCTTGCTGCTATTCATGTAACGTCTCGTCATATGCTCATACTCTTCTTCATCCATGTGCTCATTGATCCAATCCATGTATCATACAATTATCTCATTTATTTTCCTCCCCTCTCGTGTGTGCTTTCCTCCCCTTGTCATGTCTCACCCCCCCCTCACCGTTCACCTCATCCACAAACCTCACCTCACTTCCCCCCATTCCGTAGCCTAGTTCCTCACCCCTCTCCTCACCCTCCTCTCCCTCTCTCACTCGACCTCCTCATACCCCTTGGTCACCTCCTCTTTCATCCGTCCCCTTCACTCCATCATATCCCTTTTCTTTCTCCCCCTCCCTGCCCACCAAAACCAAACCGACCTCTCCATTCTCTGTTTTTTTTCTCTCTTCTCTAAGAGTTCAATCCTGTCCTCACCCGTCTGCACAGAACCTCATTTACTCCTGATCCTACCCTCATCTCTCAAACCTCATCAGTGTTCTCCCCTCGTTCTATTGATGCCCCTCTATATTCTTCTTTACCCCCCTCATGCCTTCTTTTGCATTCTCCTCTGTTCCCCTCCTCTTCTCCACACATGTACACATGCAACAACAAGCACCATCTTGGTTTGCCTCCCCTACCCTCATCTCCTCCCATTCCTTTCCCTCACTTCCTCTTAGACCACTGCCTCTTCGTCCCTCTCATCCATGTTGATCACCATCATCAGATGCTCTCCCTCTCACAGTTCATGAGTTAGCCGTCATCGGCTTTTGCACGTTGGACTCGAACCCTGGTGCTCGGATACCAATGAAATGGATTTGACAAAAATCTTGGTCGATTGGGCAAAACCACGGTGCTTGATGGTCTCCGATGCTCAAACCATCTTGTCCAACCGCCCACAAGCTAGGGACCCTTGCTCGAGCCACGTGGCTTTGGTCACACACTACACACACTTGGACTAAGTTTTTGACATGCATTTGATACCAGCACAATGCTAGCTACTCAATTGTGAGAGGGACAATTTGTACTAAAAATTTGCGGCCTACATTGTACAAAAAGTGAAGAACAAACTAGTTAACAACAAGAATGAGCTTAGGTAGGAGACCCCTCCCAGACATAGCAAGGCATTCACATTTGTGAGGCTTGTTACTTTGCCTACCAGCGAATCCGGATGACCCATTATCTTTTGGCATATGAGCTTTCTAAGTGAGTTGTGCCAAACGATCGATGGCTGAAAATGTGGCGAGACGTACCCTCCATTCCTTAGCACCCTATTGAGAGACATCTTCCTAACACTGCTGTCGCTGGCGTGTCATTACAAGCCGGCCAGCTAAATCACTAGCACACACAGGTGGAGGTGAGAACAGTGAGGGGTTGGCTAGGGAAACGAACACAAGTATCAGAAGCTGCAAATGTTGAATTGTACAGAGAAGCAAATGACAACTGAGGCCTGGAAAACCTCAATAGTTTCATGGACCTAGTGGATGCGCACACATGCGGCGCATAAAGGCGCTATTTTCTAGTAGGAAAAAACAATGACAAGAACACAGTTTTGGCCATAACTCCCTGTAGACACGTCAGAACGACAAGCCATTTGAATCAGAACGACCGCATCAACGAGATCTACGTCTTGGTAGGCTGCATGCCTATGTAATATCCCGCAGCATGAATAAAAAAACATGAGAGTCTTCGGGGCGCCCGTTGCCGCAGGCAACGAGCGCCCCGAGAGCCGGTCGTCTACCACCGTCGCCTGTCTCAGGGATGTGCATGTGAATGGACATGAGCCGAGGGGTCACCATAAGCTGTGTACGACACACACAACAACACTCCCCCATGACCAGAGGGCGAAACACGTCCATACACATGTAGACACTACCGCTGTACAGAGCAAGAAACACACACCCTGTGTAGGCAGCAAGGAGAGCACACGCAAGATGGCACATGATTAATCAACCTGTAACAGGGATGGGGCAGAGTCCCACGGATCGAGTGGCCGCATGAAACTTCGAAGGACCCAGAGCCTTGGTTAGAAAATCCGCACACTGCCTGTCTGTGCCCACGTGGATGACTCGGATCTCACCACGATCAACCAGATCACGCACAAGGTGGTGCTTGACATTGATGTGCTTTGTGCGTGCATGGAACACACCTGAGTTCTTGGCGATGGCCTCTGTGCTCATGTTGTCATACTGGAGGACGACGGGGGGAACGGACTGACGCAATTCACGCAACAGACGGACAATCCAGACACACATCGTTGTACCGGCACCTAGAGCAACATACTCTGCCTTTGTAGTGCTATGTACGATGCAACCGTGCTTCCCACTTTGCCAAGACACAGTAGTACCTCCAATGAAAAAGATGTAGCCGGTGCGGCTCTTGCCATATGGACTCCATGCCTAGTCACTGTCTGTGTACCCATCGAGCACAACGGACACCTGCTGCTCGCGAAAGCATAAGCCAAAGCGTGCGCTGGATAGGATGTAGCGCACACACTGAACTACGGCCTCTAGTGTTTGCTGGCATGGAGCCTACGAGAACTGAGCGAGCAGGTTGACAGTGAAGGCAATGTTGGGTCGTGCCATGGTGGTCAAGTACATGAGCAAGCCAAAAACTCGCAGGTATAGGGTCACATTGACTGTCTCCCCCAGGTCAGCTGGGTCATCCACCTTCAGGGAAACCTGTCCCTCAGGGGTCATGGGCGTTGACGCCGTGCGAACGGCAGCGAGGAGGTCGACAAAGCGCTCCCCTATAGTCTTTGCGTAACGTCCCTAATGAATACAATGTGTGCGGCAAACTCGGTCGCGCACGATCGCCATCCCCAAAAAGACAGAGGCCTCACCAAGATCTTGCATCTTGTAAGCCGAGGAGAGAATGGCCTTGGCAGCGTTTACTGCTTCCAGGTTGGGTGAAGCGATCAGAAAATCGTCCACGTAGACGAGGATGGCAACGAGCGGTACTAGGGACTGTGAGAGGAACAAGGATGGGTCAGCATCACTCTGAACGTACCCAGAGCGTCTGAGCATTCTGGTGATCTCCTAATTCCAGCAGTGAGGTGACTGTTTTAGGCCATACAAGGCCTTCCGTAGACGGTACAGGCGAGCGGTGCCATCCTCAAAGCCGGGTGGTTGGATCATGTAGATCTCCTCCTCAAGGTCCCTGTTCAGGAACGCGTTGTGGACATCCATCTGATGGAGTTCCCAGTCATGCTGTGTAACCTGGCTCAGCAGCGTGAGCGTGGTCGTCATCCGCCCAACAAGGGCAAAGGTCTCGATTCAGTCCACGCCAGGGACCTGAGGGAAGCCTTTTCCTGTCAGGCGAGCTTTGTAGCGCTCCACAGTGCCGTCTGGCTTGAGCTTCTTGCGTATAACCTACTTGGCCTTGATGGCCTTGCGGTTATTTGGCAAGTCTACCAACTCAAAGACGCCGTGCTCTCGGATGGCATCGAGCTCGGCTTGGCAGGCACTACGCCACTACTGAGCGTCAGGGGCTGATAAGGCCTCAGGCAGACTGGTGGGATCGGGAGACAGCACTGGTGCTCTGCGTGTAGCCAGGGCATATGCCGTAGAGGGAGGGTCAACCGTCACCATGGATTCAGCGGCGTCACGAGCAAGACCGCGCTCATGAGTAAGTAGTGCCATACCAGTGGCACGGCAAGGGTGAACCTCAGCGAGGCCCCAAGCACTTAGGCCGAGGGCCTTCGTGCCTAGGTCACCGCTGACGACGCTGCGCGTGGGGCGACGGCGGAGACATCCGTTGAGTGCCTGTGTGCAGGGGTCCGATGGGGCAGGAGCAGTGGGGGCTGCTAATCCACATGCCGGTGTGGACTGCACGGCAGGCGTGCCACTCGAGGCTGGTGTGGCCTCAACAGCCAGGAACGGGCCCACGGTAGACGCAGGCATATCCGCGACCTGAGGCAGGGACGGCTCAGAGCCTGACGCGGACGCGGACGAAGGATCAGGCTGAGCCTCAGATGCAAAAGCAGGAGCAGGTGCAAGTGGAGCCTCAGACGAGGAGGCAGACTCAGACGCAGACGAGGACACGGGCAAGAGCGGAGAGTCGGGGGCAGAGGAGTGAGCCGCGGATGGGGCGGCGCTGGGGGTGCCGGTGGGCACAATCTCTGGGGATAGCCCCTGGGGTGTCGACGATGGAGTGACCATAGTGGCCGGTGGCACTGTGCCAACCGTGACAGGAGCATCGCCCACACTATGGGGTCCGACACACCCAGGAGTATGAGCAGGACGCAGAGCGTGGATGTGAGCTAGGTCGCGAAAGGCAACATGCTCGAAGAAGAGAGCGTCATGGGACTCCACGATGCGGCGTCACTCACGGTCCTAGAACCGCTAGGCTTTCGACCGCGGGGCGACACCGACGAAGGCACAGATGCGGCCTCGCAAAGAGAGCTTGCTCCCCTACTGCTTCGGTGTGAGCTAGACGCAGGCAAGGGAGCCCCAGACACGGGCCAGGCATAGATCCGTGCAACGCACGTACCACAGCTCGTAGGGCGTGCGGTGACCTGGGAAGGGGCCGTGGGGAATGCGGTTCTAGACGTAGGTCATGTACGCCATTCCCTCGAAGGCAAAGGCCTCAGGCATAGCGCTGTCGCCGCGCATGGCGTGGACCGCATCCTCCATGGTGCGGTTCGAGCGCTCTGAGACTCCGTTCTGCTGGGGGGTGGCGGGAGCGGAGTGGATGTGGAAGACACCAAGCTCAGTGAAGGAGCGGACCATGTCACCGAGGTACTCGCCGCCGCAGTCCAAGCGAAAGGTCTGAAGGCGATGGGGAGACTAGTGCTCGGCCATGACCAGCCAAATGCGGACCGCAATGGCAGCATCACTCTTCTAACGTAGACAGTAGACCTAACGCATACGCGTGAAGTCATTAGTCAATGTCAGGACGTAGCGACCGCGGTCCTCCTGAAACTCGACATGGAGCGGACCCATGAGGTCAGAGTGGACAAGCTCCAGGGGCCGACGAGCCCTAGAGACAGACGCAAGATAGGTGGACCGGTGCATTTTGCCTTCAACACAGGCCAGGCAGTCGGTCGTGGGCGATGCCTCGAAGGACGCCGCATCAAGACTGAGAGCAGGCTGAGTGCAGATCAGCCTGTTGACAGCCCCCAGGTGCACATGACGGAGGCGGCGATGTAGGAGACGGTGGTGTTTGGGGGATAGAGCACTAACGACGAAAACACGAGCAGTGGAAGATGGAGGCAAAGGGGGAGCACTCGCNAGATGCGAGCATCGGCAGCTGTGTGCGTGACATCCAGGCCCATCTTGGTGTAAGCAGAGACAGACAGCAGGCTGAGTTCGAGATTAGGGACAAAGAGGACGTCGGAGATGTATACGGGACCAGCGGGCCTGGTGAACTGCACAACCCAAACACCTTGGACAGGGACCTCATGGCCAGCTGCAGTGCGAACAGAGCAAACAGTGGCAACATGATGCAAGACGAAGAAGGCGTCACGTTGACACGTCATGTGGTGGGTGGCACCAGAGTCCACGACCGAGGTGGCATCGGTGACACGCGTACACGGGGCAACGTGGCACTCGGTGACGGAACAAGGTGCGGCAGTAGGACGCTCAGCGGGGGATACAACAAGGCGACCAGCGGAGCGCACATGTGAAGCATGTAGCCAAGACAAATCATCTGGTCCGTCACGGGCACACGACTGGGCATGGGGACCACAGGCATCATCACGCAACAACACAGACAATCCACAGGCAGTAGGACTCCTTGACTCAGTCAATTCACTCGCACCACCCTAAGATGAGCGCAAGGCAAGAAGCTCTTGGAGCTCGGCGATCGTCCTGTCGCGTTCGGCGAGCGCCTGGTCGCAAGGATCCGCGGAGGAGCCTGCTATGGCGGTGGATTCCTTTGGGACGGCTGCGGTAGTGGCGGCCAAGCGGGCGGTCGCACCGGACGTCTGGCACATGCGCGCCTCGTGGACTTGCTACACCCCACGGATGACCTTGGCCCAGTCCAATGGGTGGCCAGTCAGGCGAGTGCAGTTGGGATAGCGATGATCACCCCCACAGTTGAAGCATACGAGCCGGCGGCCCGTCGTGTTGCCGGAGCTACTGCTGCCACCGGTGCTGCTGCTCCCGCTGCTGCTGATGCGGCTGACACTACTGGTGCTGGTGCCGCTACTGGTCCCGCCATTGGAACCACTACCTGACGATTTGCGGCCCTTCTTCCCCTAAGCTGGAGCCGCTGTTGCTATAGATGGCGGGGAGGATGCGGCGGCAAATGCAGCAGAAGTGGTGCTGTGGCGAGCGCGGTTCGCGGCGTCCATGCCGGTGACCTCCACGAAGTGCAGAGTGACCCAGCGCAACAGGGTCATGTCGCTCGCCATGTTGCGAAGCAGAGTCTGGTCAAAGTTCTTGAAGACGCACGCGTAGTCGGTGTATATGCCGTAGAGGATGACTTGGAGGGCGGAGTACTGAGCGGGGGCATCGTCTCCCAGCTCTTCGTGCAGCTGGATCACCCGGCGCTAGTAGTCAGCTGCAAACTCCTGAGTAGTCTGGCAGAGGGAGTTGAAGTCGACGAGGCGCTGGGACGTCAGAGCCAAGGTGGCGCCCTAAAAAAGAGTGGCAACCAGTGCCCACGTCGTGCAAGGGTCAGCTCTCGAGCCTGTTAAGGAATCGCCAAGGAACTGATTGAAATCCTTGGTGAAGTCCCGGGCAGCCTTCATCAGGCCGGAAGCGGCGTGGATCGCAATCTGTGTCTGGGCGGGGCCAGGCGCGTGGTATGGAGTGAGATAGTAGGCGAGAACTTCCTCGCTCATGGCCCACATGCGAAAGCGTGGTTTCTAGGAATTGAAGTCGTTCCCAGTCCAGAAAACGGGCGGGTCGGACTCAAACCACTTGGGTGGCTTGACCGTCGGCAGAACGACTGTTGTAGCCACTGCGGGGCTGGGCATAGAGGAGGCAACTCCCTTACCCAGGCGGGCCCGCAGAGCCAGCTCCTCAAAGCTCAGAGGGCGGCAAGATGAGCTCGGGCCAGCGTCGGTGCTAGAGCTCGTGCTGTGGAGGGTGGTATTGGCCTCACGCGCTCGGCGGCGTGCCTCTAGGCGGATGATGCGTGCTCGCAGTAGCTCTTCCTCACCCTCCTCGCCAGAGTCGGAGAGGTTCTCCATGACCTCATCAGCATTACCGTAGTGGGTGAGGCGGTCCTCGCTCGGGTGAACGGACGGATGCTGCTACTGCTACTGGGACTGCTGTTGCTGAGGCAGTAAGCCTTTGATTAGGTCCTGTAGCTCCTTGACCTGCCTCACCAAAGCATTTCGGCTCTCCGTCTGCAGGTTAGCCAGCGTGCGCACCTGGCGCGCCAATGTTGTCGGGCTCGGCGGCCGCTACTACTGCTACTGAAGCGGCTGTTGCTACTCCTGTTACAGCTGCTCCAGCTGTCGTTGCTACTGCTGCTGAAGCTGTTGCTGCTGCAGCTGCCGCTGTGGTGACGATGGTGGAGCCTGGGGTCCGCTGCTGACGGAGCTGCCCTTGGCAGGTGCGTCGGTGGCAGCGCTGGCGGGGGTTTGCTTTGGCATGACGACCGGTTTCTCCCCTCCCCTTCCTATTTTTTTTCTTTTTGTGTGAAACACCGTCGCGGAACGCTGCCACGGATCACCGCCGTGGAACGCCGCTGCAGAACGCTGCCGCGGAGCACCACTGCGGAAGGCTGTCGCGGAACACTAAAGCGGAAAAAATCCACCGCGGAACACTTCCGCGGAGCACTACCGCAGAAGACCACCGCGGAAACACTGCAACGGAACGGCTACCGCAGTCGCGCCGATGCGAAACACGACGGGGTGCCGCGAACTGCCAGGGCACCACCGTCAGAGCGTTCCGCAACCACCGCGGAGCGGCTGCGTCTGACGACCGTGGATCAGCCGCGGAACTGCAGCGGACGTGCTACCATGGAACTCCGTGGGTCACCGCCGGCCCGTTCCGGAACCACCGCAGAGCTGCCGCGGTGGAACGTCGCAGATCCGCGGAACACCACACATCTGCCGCGGTACTGTCACCACAAGATGATGCACTCCGGAACGCCGTGTGCCACCGTGGCACCGTCAGCATGTTCCGCTGCGGCCGCGCAGATGCCGCATCTATTGCGGAGACCTCGTCGTCGCGGAGCACCACGGATTTTGCGCGGACCAGCTTCTGCTGTTGCGAAACGGCTGCGGAGCGTGCGCGGAGTTTAAAAAAGAATGGTCGGAGTGGTGGTGGGTCCTCCCAGGACCTCCCACCGAGGTAGTGGGCACTATTGCTGCTGCGACTCCATGCAACGGCTGCGGTTGCTCACTACTGCCGCGGTTGCTGCGCCTCTGCTATGCAGCTGTGTGAGCACTAGCTTGGCGCTCTGATACCATAAGAGACAGCTTCCTAGCACTGCTGTCGCTGGCGTGGCAGTACAAGCCGGCGAGCTAACTCACTAGTACACAAAGGTGGAGGTGAGAACAGCAAGGGGTTGCTAGGGACACAAACACAAGTGTCAGAAGCTGCAAATGTTGAATTGTGCACATTGGAAAATGACAACTGAGGCCTGGACAACCTAAATAGTGTCATGGACCTAGTGGATGCACACACATGCGGCGCTATTTTCTAGGAGGACAGAACAGTGGCAAAAACACAGTTTGGGCGACGAGATGAGCTCGGCTCAGCGTTGGAGCTGGAGTTGGTGCCCTGGAGGGCTGCATTGGCCTCACGCGCTCTGCGACGCGCCTCCAGGCGGATGAGGCGCGCTCAGAGCACCTCTTCCTCGCCCTCCTCGCCGGAGTCGGAGAGGTTCTCCACGACTTCATCGCCATTACCGATGTGGGCAAGGTGGTCCGTGCTCGGGTCAGTCGACAGACGCTGCTGCTGCTGCTGGGGCAGCAAGCCCCTGACAATATCCTGTAGTTCGGCCACCTGCCTCGTCAAGGTATCGCGGCT
Source organism: Penium margaritaceum (assembly GCA_023375785.1). Classification (NCBI taxonomy): domain Eukaryota; kingdom Viridiplantae; phylum Streptophyta; class Zygnematophyceae; order Desmidiales; family Peniaceae; genus Penium; species Penium margaritaceum. Next base: position 90,532 of record SZWC01008293.1, read on the forward strand.
CTCCGCCTGTAGATCCGCCAGTGCGCGCACTTGGCGCGCCAATGTAGTCGGGCTCGGCGGCCGCTGCTGCTGCTGCAGCAGGGGTGGCAGCTGGTGTTGTGGCGGCGACTGCTGCTGTCGCTGCTGCTGCTGCAGTGGCTGCTGTTGCTGTAGTGGTGGCTGCTGCTGCTGCTGCTGCAGCTGCTGCTGCGACTGTTGCTGCCGCTGAGGTGATGATGGCGGTGGTCGACGTTGACCGCTGACGGCGCTGCCCTCGGCAGCTACGTCGGCAGCCATACTGGAGGAGGTTTGCTTCGGCATGGCAACCGGTTTCCTCCCGTGTTTTCCCCTCCGCGGACGTCCTCCGCGGAGCGTCTCCACGGAACCGCCCCTCCGCGGAACTTCCTCCCCGCGGAACTCCTCCGCGGAGCGTCTCCGCGGATACCTTGCGCGGTGAACTTCACCGCGGATACCTTGCGCGGTGAACTTCACCGCGGAAGCTCACCGCGGATCACCGCGGATTACCGCGGATTACCGCGGATTATCACGGATTATCGCGGAGTACCGCGGTTTTACCGCGATTTTGCCGCCGACGACCACGGTCAGGCCAAGCACCGCGGGAGTTCCGCTGTCGGGCGCGGAGTGCCGGTCGTGCCGTTTGTAGAACGCGGCGAGATGCCGCGAGTTGCTGAGGTTCCACAGTCAGCACGTTCCGCACCCGCCGCGCAGCGCTCGCGTTCTGCAAGCGGAGGGTGTGCCGCGGACTTGCGACCGCGGAGCTGCGGTGAGTGGCGCCGGTGTGTTCCGAAAACGCCGCGGAGGTGCCGTGGTGGAGATGCGCGGATCCGCGGAACACCGCGGATCTGCAGTGGCGACGTCACTGCGAGGTGACGAACTCGGAACGCCGAGTGCCTCCGCGGCACTCGACGCGTGTTCCGACGCGGTCGCGCGGTTGCCGCGCCCGCAGCGGATGCTTTGTCACCGCGGAGCATCGCGGAACGACCGCGGAACGACCGCGAGTCGACCGCGGAACGACCACGGATTGACCACGGATTTTATAAAAAAACGGTCGAAGTGGTGGTGGGCCCTCCCAGGACCTCCCGCCGAGACCATGGGCTGATGCTGCTCCTCAAGGCAACGGCTGCAGTTGCTCGCGACTTCTTCGGGTGCTGCGTCTCTGCTGCGCAGCTATGCGAGCACTGGCTCGCAGCTCTGATACCATGAGAGACAGCTCCTAGCACTGCTGTCGCTAGCGTGGCAATGCAAACCAGCTAGCTAACTCATTAGCACGCACAGGTGGAGGTGAGAACAGCAAGGGGTTGGCTAGGGACACAAACACAAGTGTCAGAAGCTGCAAATGTTTGAAATGTGCAGAGAGAGTGACAACTGAGGTCTGGCCAACCTAAATAGTGCCACGAACCTAGTGGATGCACACACACACACGGCGCACAACGGCGCTATTTTTCTAGAAGGACAAAACAGTGGCAAAAACACAGTTTTGGTCACAATTCCCTGCAGACACGTCAGAACAACGAGCCGTTTGAACCAGAACGGCCACGTTGACGAGATCTACATCCTGATTGGCTGCACGCCTACGTGCTCTGACACAGCACGAGTCTACAAAATACGGAAGTCTTCTGGGCGCCCGTTGCCACCGGCTGCCGGCCTGCTACCGCCGTCGCCAGTCTCAGGGATCTGCACGTGAATGGACATGAGCCGAGGGGTCACCGTAAGCTGTGTACGACACACACAACAACACTGTCGTCGCGCCGGTGTCACTAGGGCCGCCCGCCTCAGGGATCTGCACGAGTATGGACACGGCCGAGTGGTCACAGTAAACTGTACAGGAACGGCACAAAGCACAATAGCCACAATATATATGAGTGAGACATTGCACCCACAGACCACATCGGCCTTCAATTATTGTGCCAAAGAGGAAAGACAACATGTATTCTACTCTTGGCTTGAATGGAAATGTACTTATTTGGGTGTTATGTGCACAAGATCCACCCGTCTGTGAGAGAGGCTTCACATTGGATGCATTGCAGCGTGGTTGGCTCATGCATGTCTTAGCTTTGTTTGATCATGTCGAACGCTCTTTTCTAAAACAATCAGACTAATGTTGTGTAGGAGCCAAGTTTATGTGAACGAGCGGTTGCATGTCCTTTCTCCCGTGAAAATGTTCAAGAGTGTAGAAGTAAAGGCACAATGACACTGCTTTGCTTTTTTATTTTTATTTTGCTTGTGCCTGAGCTTTTTCATAGCTCGTGTGCATGTACCGGTCCTTACGTCCTTACATTCTAAGCACCGGGATGGAACGGGAGACTGATTGATGAAGCCACATGGATGCATTTCGACAATGCTTGATGAGTGTGAAGGCACCTGGGAGCATCTGCTTAGGAATGAAAATGCGTGCATTTGCCTGAGAGGTTGCTTGTACCTAGCACGCCTTCAAATACTGTCTCACTCTCCTTCACCGCAATACACTTCATCCCCCCCACCCCCCCTTCTACCTTAAGTTGGCATGAGTGAAAAGGGAAGGGGAAAAGGGTGCCCGCGGGGGGGGGGGGGGG
>SZWC01008294.1:87669-102239 GCA_023375785.1 Penium margaritaceum
TCCAATACACTCCCCAGCTACACCACCCCAATACACTCGCCACTTCGGGGGGGGTGGGGGGTATCACCGACGATGGATTCTGCAGCGATGGCAAATGTATGCTTGTTTCGAAGGTTGTTTGCTTTTGTATTCGGCAATACAGAAAGCAAATACCCAATTTACAGAGATAACCAATCAGAAAGTATGAAGACATAAATACGTCTACTATACATCAACACTGCAATATCATATTACATTTTTTTCCTAGCTAAATAATTGAACTAGTTTTAACAAGGCATAAGTATCAGATACATAGCTTTCCAAGTGAATGGAATATGAATACCCTTCTAGGCAACTTCATGGAAATTTCCCTATAGTCCATACCTAGTACACTAGATGTGCTGTGTATGAAAAGCCCTTGATTAACCATACCTCAGATTGTCTGAAATATCAACATGAAGAGGAGGGAATCCATGGAGGATTTTAGAAACCACAGAGGAAAGGACTAGATGACAAAGCTCTTTTTTGTTAGGGGAAGATTTACACCAACCAATTTCCCCTCTGAAGAAATCATATCCATGAGAGTTCCTGCGGTTGTAAAGTTCGAAAGGGAGTACGAGGACTACCAACCGGGGACAATTCTATGAGTGGAACTGAGATATTATAAAATTCACAAACTGATGCAAAAACTATTGGAAACAATCACGAAACCAGGGTTGAATTTTTAAACTTTCATTAGCTAAGAATTAAAGGTTGGAAGCAGGGTACAATGACCAAACCAGGGTTGTTGAAACCAAAGGCTTTCAGTGGTAGACCTCGACGACTTTTTGAACCTCTTGGTTTAAAAATACGAAAGCTAAACGATGCCACCAACTAGAGATATCATCCAATGACTGACCAACAATTTTTCTTTGACAAGATTTCCTGGATTCACGTTATTTGTAACTAGACTATGTCATTGGCATACTCTTCGTCAACATTAATCGTAGAAAGCACCACTCTTCTCTGATTCTGTGATCCATGATACAATGGCAATTTTTGGATACAATTGAGAAGAACACAGCATAGAAGGTTACAACAACCGGCACCCAAAAACAAAAGAAGTCAACATATATGGACGTGATAGTAACATGCATAGAACAAAGAGCTCGTGTGTGGATATAATTTAGGGAACCTGGAGAAGACAACACATTGTGGTGGTTTACATATCAGGCCTGACGGCATCATCGTCCTGAACACCAGCAAAACTTCCTACTAGGGGAGATAAGTTCACAAAGTTATGATTTTGAAGGAATTCTCCATCACAAAATTCCCCGAGAGCTACCTTCACAACCAAGCTTTGACCATCAAATTGAACTGAATCCATTAAAAAAACTGATAGTCAATTGGACCTATTGGATAAGTGACCACATTGTGACTGAGATGAGTCGCCTACAAGCACGATTCTCATGTAGTTATCTATCCCTCCATCCACATCACCCCACTCAAATTTGATAACTTGAAAGGAAGATCAGGAAAATCTTAAGTTCCATGGACTATCAACTGCCAAGAAACATCACCATTAACATCCACATCCCTCGTTTTCCTTGAGCAAAAAAGCTTTTAAACCAAGTCCAAGGTAGGTAGTAGTGGAAGCATGCCAGTTCGCCAAGAATCGGCTTGAAAAATACTGGTCTGAGAAATATCACGCAAGCTTTGTCAGCTTGTTCAGTGCTACTGGCGTACTCAGGAGCGGTATGCCCCCTAATAACTTGAAGAGAAATAATAAAGATGATGATATTGTTGCAGTAGTGGCATGAGCTCTGTTGGCTGTTGTAGAAACTCTGTAACTTTGTTCACAAAGCAAAAATCTGAACTTGAACCCTAGCTACATACCAATAATTAATGCCACCATGTCAGGAAAGACGAGATCATAATGAATGGTTGGTACAAATGAAACTGCACAAGTGCAGCAAGTGCAGCATATCTCAGTTAAGTGAATTTGCATTGTACTCAGGGGGAGGCACAAACCATGTCCCCATCCCTACACAAGTTTTTTGTTAAACACCTTATCCAACTGCAGGCCTATATGGGAATGAATTGGTGAAAAATTGGTGGATGAAAGATGACACAATAATTTCCACAGAATTCCCTCATGGTCCAAATGACAATTCATGGTCTACTACTTTATCTTCTGTTAACTTCACCCCTTCTTAGAAGAACCATTTAATTCATGACCTTAACCTAAGAAAGGGGCAAAGATGAGCATTTTTGAGAGGGACCTATGCTACCTCAATGTTGTGATTCATTTCTCGAGCCGTCGACTATGTAAGAAAAAGGGGTAAGTAGGTATAGTAGCAAAATTTGAGAAAGCCATAACTACTGAAAAGCTACAAGACATGGTGTCACTGCCAACCAAGAAAGAATGCAACCATTTTATGCACAGACCATGTTCCACGGATCATGATTGATCAAGATCATCAACGTGAAGTAGCGTGTCTCACATATTACTGGCCATAGCACAGAATCTCAAAAGTTAGTCCTTTTGGATTACAGGGATGACATCATTGGGTAAAATATCAATGACAGATCTTCCACACTAAGTGTGCCTCTAAAAATAGAGATCTTGAAGTTGTACTCGTAAAGATTTATTTTCTTTAATATCCTACCCATCAACCCATGGTGCCTTTCGCAAAACTATTGTTGAGTGGCTCATGCACCAAGCATCCTTGACGTATGTAAAAAGTTTTACTTTGATTTTATGAAGCATACCGTTCTGATGTTCCACTTTGATATAATTTTTTTTCTTGAAAAAATTCATGTATTTGGAAACGGTGAAAATGCCGATTCCCCCCCTGTTTTTTCACCCATGACCCTCATATACCCCTCTGTCGGAAAATAAGCCTCATTCTCCCCTCAGCCGGAACAAGAAGCCTCATGTACCCCTCTGTCGGAATGACTAAGCCCCTGTCCGCCAACAATAAGCCCTATCCGCCCCCCATTTTCAACATGCTCAAATAGCGATGCATGTCGCCGCTTAAGAATAGCAAAATCGGTCATGTCATGCTAGAATGCGGCCCTCCATCGCAGACGTCGTGATGGAGGGCCGCGATAGCATCGAAGGGGGGGGGGAGGGAAAGATTGCCGGCCGACATCCGTCTGTCGACACTTCGTCAACCGCCGCACCCCTCCCCAACTCCCCCCCCCCCTCTTGTAGCCCACCTGTCCCCCAACTCGCCCGTCGATCGAGGACCTCGCGATTGAGGGCCGCGATGGAACTGGCGGACGGTGGGCTGCCGAGAGGCGAGGGGTGGGGGGACTTCGCCGTGGATTCCGGCCGACAGGCGTCCGCAGGAATCCCCGCTCCATCAGTGGGGAATCGAAAATCCCTTTTTGTTTTATCTTACATTTTTTCCCACTTTATACCCTCATTTTATATACAAACTATGGACAAACCCACCCCCTAGTTACACCTGCGGTTTGAGAGTTTGCTTTTGCTCGGGCACCTGCTGGGGCCGCGGTAGCAGGACCCAACAGGTTGCCTTTTAACGCATGGGGAGTCTCGGACCCCCCATGCAAAACTCCTATGAACCATTTATGAAAATTGAAAAACCCATATGTTAAGGAGTTTGTGATGATCGGGTCAGAAAGGTTACATTAGCATGTCGACGGCGCATCCATGCGACGTCGACATGCTATCTTTGACAAACAAGAGGGGTATATTGTTAATGTTTTAACAGGCGCGTCCCTGTCCAAAGGGCGGATGAGGCTTGTTGTTCCAACACAGGGGCGGATGGGGCTTACTTTTCTGACGGAGGGGCGGATTGGGCTTATTTCTCCCATGGAGGGGCGGATGGAGCTTATTATGCAAAACTAGGAGTATATAGTCACTCCGCCCATTTGGAAACTTGGGCATATTTCTTGTCCTATTATGGGTAAAGCAAAGGAATTTCTTCAACCCTGAAACCTGGCGCGTCAAAACAAAAAGCAAAAATGTGTTAACGTCTGCTTAGATTGTGCAATGTAGTGTGGATATGGGCGTGTTCCAAGATTTTGTTGTCGCATTTCTAGCAAGGACACGTCAGCAATGCCTTGCGCTTAAGGGTGCCGAAAGTGAGAGTTGAACCAAATAAGGATTGAAAATGAACAACAAGGACAAAAAAAAAGATAAAGACTACGACTAGGACCCAGTCTGTTCCTTTTTAAGACATTAAAATATTTCACAACAGTTACGAGTCTAAGTTAGAGTTCTTTAAATTCTATTGACCACAAACCAATTATCAGTATCACATGTGTTAAGGCACACATCTCGCTATGCAAGCAGCCTAACATAAGAATGACCTTAACAAGCAATGTTTTAATTGCATCACAATACTTCCAGAGATTGCCATGCCAAGCCATGTTTTGTCAAATTATGAGCAAAAACTCTCAACACATGCCAATGTTGGTATGGAGGCACCAATGGACTGCATACATGATACTCACAACAACTGATACAATCGTACACTCCAATGACCCACAGGCACCAACCCTGTAATATGCGACACATGCGATTAACATCCTTCAGATTTGTAGGAAGACAATATCTTAACAAAATATTGTACATGGGTCACCACCTATAACAGCCGTGGACTGTTTTGTGACCAACTTCTGAACCCAAAACGTAGGCCCTCAGAAAGTGTAGTCCAAGGAGGGTGGGCAAATGGTCGCCTCAACCATTTTGGCTGAGACAATAAACGCCAAAATTGAACATGAAATAATAATCAAAAGCCTAATTGATCCACGTGGCATTGCAACGCTGGAACGGGACCCCAGCACCAATGTAAGAGTGCAGGAGGATTGATGTGATGGATTTTCTAAAGCTGCACTCCTTTCACCTCAAATCCGACCAAGGATTACTTTGCATTCTAGAGTGAAACCAGACTCTACCCCATTGTATTTTCCCAAGCTCTGAGCTCCTCAAAACTTGAGCCTTAAGTACCCAAGTTACTATGTAACTATTGAACAACCATTGTTAATATTAGAAATGGTCAATCTGCTACATTCTTCCCCCTTTGCTTCAAACTGTCCCAATTTTTCTCTGCTCACCGAGGATTGATCATTGCGTATTTCATAATAAAAACCATGCAACAAGAAGCGCAAACAATATCATATGTCTGAACTCTTTTCATCTGTAGCACTGTTGCATCACGTTCACACATAATCACCCCCGCACTTGTGGTTTTTGTCATTATGGTCATATGTGTACAACATCCAGTGTTGATCATGTAAACTCTTGTCTCTTGACTAGGTGAGACGCATACAATCCTTGTACATCATTCAAAAGTGTTGGTGAGCCTTTGTCGCAACTTTGTGTGTATCGACGGCATAGTCGATGCCTTTTGGGACGTACATTGTCAACAATGTCTTGTTGGTTTGGAAGAAGGTACATAGGATGAATTTTCCCACATTCTATGTGGTGCGTGTTCAACAAGCTGTTGTGGTGACGCATCATCCCCATTTGCAAGGAGCGTCCCAACGACCAATGAACCGGGCGTCCCAGTTAAAATCTTCCACGTGCACACAACACGTCCCATGTCATTCGGACATGATCTCTTCCAAGGGGTTGCTGCCAAGGTGGTACCTCCTTGAAAACTTGTCATTACGTGCAAAAAAAGGTTCGTTCATCAGTCCTCTTGGTATGCAACCACGTGTTCATGACCACGCAAAGGTCTACTATACCTCTTTCAGCACATGTGGATTGGTTTTCTGAACTCAGCCACTAAGCCCATGCAAATCGCATGCTATCTTTTTCTTAGGGTTTGGCGGCACCAAGATCCTAAGACATGGTTGCTGAGCACACTTGTTTTTCCATCCAAAGATTACAATTATCTTTGAAAGAGGCGGCATTGGTCATTCAGCATGCGTAATTGTCGTCAAAGTCCATCATTGAACAGGACAATGCTTCAACCTAGATGAAATTGGTCTCAAACATCATCCCCTCATTTTTGTTTGGAATGGGTACCATTGGTTTCCGCTCATTTTCCTGTCAAATGTACATTTCTTGTTAAATAGGTTAGTTGAGACAGCCAATCTCAACGACCATGGATTCTATCCATGAGTGAAGTGTTCATCGTACGCTATTTACCAAGCGGGTATACCATGATCACAATCATTATGGTACAATTTGGAAGAACACCTTCCTGGTTTCAATTCCATGTGATTGTAATCGAACACTTCCAAATCATAACCGATGATCCTGGAACAACCAGTTCTAAAATCTGTTTGCGATTTTATAGTTGTGTCCAAGGGTTCCATTCAGCATGCGTAATTGTCGTCAAAGTCCATCATTGAACAGGACAATGCTTCAACCTAGATGACATTGGTTTCAAACATCATCCCCTCATTTTTGTTTGGAATGGGTACCATTGGTTGCCGCTCATTTTCCTGTCAAATGTACATTTCTTGTTAACTAGGTTAGTTGAGACAGCCAATCTCAACGACCATGGATTCTATCCATGAGTGAAGTGTTCATTGTACGCTATTTACCAAGCGGGTATACCATGATCACAATCATTATGGTACAAGTTGGAAGAACACCTTCCTGGTTTCAATTCCATGTGATTGTAATCGAACACTTCCAAATCATAACCGATGATCCTGGAACAACCAGTTCTAAAATCTGTTTACGATTTTATAGTTGTGTCCAAGGGTTCGAGAACCTGTCAATGGATTGTGGTTTCCAAGTTGCAACGATTTGTGGTACTTCAATATCTTCTATTTTGAATAATTTGTACTTTTACTCAATATTGTATTTTTCATATGCCTTATCTGAGGCACTCGTAGAGGGTATCACCATCTCTGAAGAAGTATTACAAACCACCACAATCATGGATGTCACCGTTGCGGCATCCAAAAATATATTGAACTTGCATTCGACAATGTACATAAAGTAAACCATCCCCAAAACCAAGGGACTTAAGTTGCTTCACCATGACATTTCGGGTGAGTGAAGCATGGTTTGACAACACTATGGTCATTATGATCCCTCTCAAAACTGGTTTTGTTCAACAAATTTGATTTTGGATACATTTTTTACATCAATGTTGCATAGGCGGTGGTATACCATATCCTTGGCATAATCATAATCTATCCGCATGATGTTTGAAGCGTGTGACATGCATGACTTGTGTACCGTGTCACAATGCCATCAACTTTGAGGCATTTCTGAAAACATCGGAAGACTCCAATGAGAAACATCATTTCTTAAGGCCCATATTGAAGAGTCCTTTTGCATGAACATTTGGTTATGACATACTGGTATTTTACTTGTTTTAATGTTAGCTATGGCTTGTTATGTGGTCAATCGGACCACCAATGTGGTTGCTAACACATTGTTAGCATAAAGGTATTGGCTTACAGGTCATCTCCATGGTCATTAGCTTTAGACACAAAACCTAGACCTTTTTGTGATCCCTACTATATCCTAGTCCGGTTGTAGAAAACCTTGAGATCGCCATAGTTCTCTAGAACTCCATCAGTAGAAACACAATTTTGCTCGTTTTCTTTGAAATGGAATTTCCATAGAATTGGAGGTAAACTAATGTCACCGATGTTGGTTCATGCACTTTTGTCTATGAATTTCCATGACATGCTCACTCATCGAGTTATGATAGACTGAAGGTGACACCTTCAAGTTTTCTCACATTTGGCATTCAAATGATTTTGTCATACAACATAGAGTGACTCTTACAATCTTTGACCACCACACTGCATCTTCTCAAACCATTGAAGATCCAAAGATGAGTTTCTGTCCCTCTCAATCCCATTTACAACCTCCACTCACAAGTATCCTTGTCTTTTGAACAAGGTTGTTGGTACACTCATATACCTTTTTATCGTCGATACCGGTTTGGTAGCCCGATTTGTATCCATCGCTCACCAAGTGAGAGGGTGCCAATGGTTTTGCCATTGAGAATTTATTCAAATGTATCATCTTTGACACGTTCAATCACGGACCGATTTTTGCATCGGCCAAGACTAATGATGTACAGAACCTACAGAAGGTACTGATGCATCCGCTACACACTTTGTATAGGTGGCACAATGGTAGTCCTCAAGGATTGGAGTCGACATGCGAACAAAACGGGTCTGTTTCACATCAAATGGCATATTCATGATACAGTCTTAGTCATGAAATGATTGCACTTTCCTTTGAACATTGTAGTTTAATGGGACATGCAACTACCGTTGAATACATCTTGCTCCCACCAAACCAATTGTTTGATGAGATAATGTCGCCCATTTTATCCAAAACATCAACTGATGTTTTCCACTTGTTCAATTGTCACAAACATTTGTGATCATTCTTCTTTCCAACTTATCCATTACTTGATTTCATGACTGACGCATCAACAGATAGTGGACAAATTTTTGTGCATGTCATACATGATTTTCGCACATGCTCTATACCAAATTTCACGTGGTTGAAGTAAAGTGGCATGAATTGCATACCATGATTCATTGAAAAGTGGGTTGTATCCTACACCTCCTGTGGTCATGCAAGCCGTGCATGTTTTGCAACCGTTGCTCAACCCACTTGGTTTTTGTAGCACATTACACCTATGGATACGGAGGATCTTACCCACCATTAGCATGGTCCAAATTTGAGGAAATCCTCCTCATCGCATATGCGATTTTTCCGTCAAATTTGGTTCGTACTTCTTTTGGAAGTACCTTTCCATACCACTATTGGCAGGACAAATCTGTTAACTTTCAATGGTCGTCACTGTCCATGAAGTCCAAGATCGTTGTGTTTTTGTCATGCCGTCCACATGTACATATGATCACCATAAATCGTCCGTGATTTTTCAAAACCAGTCTCATCGGTTCTCCATTTGAAAAATACGACAATATGACCATCCTCAACTTCATCAAGTTGTCTTACAAACATCAAATGACGTGTTTCCGGTACTTTGAATAATGCGCTTGACGATCTTTCCTATAAAATCACTTCATGCATAGATTGCACCCTTTTGCCCGGTGGTATGTTGTAAGCTAGCATGACCAGCCAACGAGTTGAGTAGTTTCTGCTAGGTTCTACAACGGGGTGCAGTCAGCACCCATGTTATCATCGCAATCCGCATCTCATCACATGTGTTGTACCATCAGCACTAGAATAGCTACTTCAATCAATATTCGTGGCTATAGTGCGTTCAGCACTCGCATCAGTGATGCATTTGGCACCCACGACCAAAGTGCAACCCGCAACTTTTGTCAATTGTCCAATTCGCATTAATGGCAACAATACATTCGGTACTTGTGTGAACAATTTGGCCAAGGTACTCATCGGCCATGCATTCAAGATCATGGTCATCGTGTATTTGGCACTCGGGTGAATGCTACAATTGCATTTCTCCTTGTTGGTCATACTCCAGGTGCAACCAGCACTTGTCAACCAACCATCACGAGTGGATTTCCACCATCGTATGTGTGTTGAGTCAAATCGGCACTCGCATTCTTGTTTTCTTGAAATCCATTCACAAATGAAGAATCCAAAATTCTTGGTACAATTGACACCCATGTGGATTTCAACCAGCCTTTGCTTTGGGCATACCTCTGTAAGCCATCAGTAGTGCAATCGGCACAAGCATCACGAATACATTTGGCATCCATGATTAAGGTGCAGCTGCCACCTTTTCGGTGGTATGCTCGACACTGGCAAAAGTTTTGAAAACCAGCACTTGTGATGTTGCAAGCAGTGCAATCGGCACTACATTGATGATGTGGTCAACGCCTGTGTACCGTGCTATTGACACTTGTGTAGTCCGCATGTTTCACATTGTTGCGGCAAGTGGATGAGTTATCGAATGGTCATAGCACGTACGGTGCCTTTACCATTGTACTTGGAACCAAGAATTCGTCTCCATGTACGTTACTGTTGTGGTTTTGCAACCCAGTGTACGCCGTAGTGGCTCTTTTGCGCAAACAATACGTGTTGAGTGCATGTACCATTTACGTTGACCCATGTTGTGGCTTTGAAAGTTTAGCCCTTCTCGGTTTTCTATCAAAGTGCCCAAGCCTTTGGGGTCAATCCACAAGATTTTAGCCGCTGTTGGTGCTAAAATTTTCATAATAGCATTCTAGATGAATGCCATTCACGACACAAACTGTCAGATTTCCTCCCTTTTGTGGTTCAGAATGGTCATTAAAATGAAGATCAGGATTCCTGATTTTCTTTTAGAGCTCAACCAGAGCTTGAAGATTCTTGTATCGTGAATCATGGTTAACTTGTCCACACACTCGGGTTCGATCACAATTTTCCAATGTTTCAATTTTTGTAATGGTTAACATAGAATTCCTCCACTTGATGATTCATGAAAAATAAGAATAAAAATGGCATTTCAAGTGCCCCCCCCCTCCCATTTTTTCTCGCTTGATGCTTGGAGCCTTCCAAGTGTCACCCGGTGGTGTGTTGAGAAAACTATCGGTCGAAAATATTTTGGGCAGTACTTGAGATATTCTCAAAACATTTTAGGACTTGGACTGAGCTTCATGTCACTTTCAACAAAATTCAAAATCGGGTTCAATAAATGATGCTATCTTTGATTCCATTGGCCAGCCATTAGGCCTGTGAAAGGGAAAAAAACTAGAATCAAAACCGTGATCTCATGGCTTACCACGGCTCAGTGCCCAGCTGCACTACTTGCGCACACTCCTACGTTAAAAAAAAAAAAAAACCATGTCCTATCATTGCCTGGAGGGGGGGGGGCATATCTTCTGATGGACTTGGATAGATGAAGCCGCTTCCCATGTTTCTGACTTCCTCAGGCGGGGGGAGAGGAGGGAGAAAAAACCCTCCTCTCAGGTCGTCGATCCCCCCTTTAGACTTCAGAAAGAGGAGAAGGGAAATTTCCCCTCGTCTTCTTCCTTTTGGGATCCTTGGCTCCGAGAGCGAGGGATTAGAACGTCCCTTCCTCCTCTTCCTTCAGAGCTGACAGCACTGAGGAAAAGAGGGGAGGTGGCCGACTCCTGTCTCTTTGGGGTCTTCGGCCTCTTCATTGAAGAAGGGATGGGTGACAAATGCCCCTCACTCTCTTCTGGGGCCGTCCATCCCTCCACAAGGGAAAGAGGAGGGGTAATGCCCCTCCCTCTTCTGTTGGGGCCGCTGCCCCACTCAGCAAGGGAGAGAGGGGGAGTGAACGTCCCTCCCTCTATTTTGGGGCCGTCGACTCCCTCCACAAGGGGGAGAGGGGGCCCCTCTCCATTAGGGCCATCGGCCTCCCTCCACACGGGAGATGGGGGATAACACCCCTCCCTCTTTCATTGGGACTGTCGGCCCCATTAGCAAGGGAGAGAGGGGGATTGAATACCTTCACTCTCCTCTGGGGCTGTCGGCTCCATCCATGAGGGAGAGTTGAGGGGGTAACACCCCTCTCTCTCCTTTGAGGCTGTCGGCCGCTCTCCACGAGGGAGAGAGGGGGGTTCAAGCCACTCCCTCTTCTTCAAAGGCCGTTGGCCTCTCTCATACAGGAAAGAGGGGGAATTACGCTCCCTCCTCTTGTGGGGCAGTCGGCCCTTTTGACGAGGGGAGTGGGGAGAAACTCGTCCACGTCATGCGTGGCCATCATCAGTGGGGGGATCGCCCTCACCGTCACTCTGAGTTGAGCCCTTGGCTTGAAGAACCAAGCAGTAGGCTTGTCGTCTGAGCTCTCGGCTTGGTAGGACCTGGGAGGCATTTGGCGAGAATCCAACACGCTCCTCCTATCGCTCCAAAAACCTTTTTTTTATTGTTGGAAGGCGGATCTCTCGACTTTTCCAACAGAGCTATTGGCTTGTGGAAAGTGATCTATTGGCTCGTTGGTCCGGATCTGTTTCACATTGGGTATCACTTCCTTTCTCTCTTCAAAGCCTTGATCAACAGACAAAAACCTTTTGTTAGGAGAATACAATGGACAGCGGAAGCCATGACAAAAAAGATTTGGCTCTGACGCCAATGCAACAGCCATTGGCTATTTCATGACTAACTTGTGAGCCCAAAACGTAGGTCCTCAGAAAGTGTAGTCCGAGAGGGTGGGCAAATGGCTGCCTCAACCATTTTGGCTGAGACAAACCGTGCCACAAATGGATAGGATCATCATAGGGCATGGATGTAAAATAGAACGTAAAACAAAACATAAAATAAAACATCATATCAGATCAAATGTAAAATAATAATTCTGGGCTTAATCATTTCACGTGGCATTGCCACGCTAGAACAGGACCCTAGTGCCAATCTAAGAGTAGAGGAGGAGTGACGTGATGGAGTTTCCATCACGGCACTCCTTTTGCCTCAAATCTGACCAAGGAATTTTTCCAGGCTAGAGTCAAACCAGACTCAATTCCACTTTTTTTTCCCAGGCTTTTGGCTCCTCAAAACTTGAGCCTCGAGTACCCAAAGTACCTGATTAATTTTTCAACGACCATTTCAACCTTAAAAGTAATTCGTATGTTACATCAGCACTTCTACTAGTGACTCTGTCGGCAAAGGAGAGAAGAACCCATCGTAAAATCTCCAAAGACTGTGGATTTGGGCAACTTTTTTGAAATTCTATGGCAAGTGCTGGAAGTCCTCTCCATTGAACTTGTCGAGGGAGATCTCGTGGATTTTTCATGAACTTCTATGCCAAGTGCTGGAAGTCCTCTAGGCGTTGGAAAGGTTTGCCTTCCACAACCGTAAGAGGCCCTTCCACGAAGTTACGCTGCACGCTTATGAATGGATTTGACTGAACTTTTGGCATTACCAAAGCTAACTCTGCTGCTGCTGGTTATGTCACGTGAGCTGGTGGTGCATATGGCTTACATTCTTGTGCAAATGGTGCTATGGGAGGCATCATAGGAAGAAAATTGAAGCAATTGTTGACTGCCACCATGTATAGCCGGTGTTTGTGGAGATTCAGCTGGTGGTATGAAAAGTAAAGTGATTACTTAAGTCATATTTGCAGATGAAAATTGTGATGTTGGCTCCCACTGCATCTGCTCTTGTTATTGCAATTGCTGCTGCTAATGCTTATGCTGCTACAAATGTTGTTGGCACCAATTCAGGTGTTACTGACATAGAGAAAATTGTGTTGTTTGATCCATGTTCAATTTCTGCAACTGCTGCGCATGAGTAGTTTCTCCTTTGCACATGAGCTTCTCTAGCTGATGTAGGAGTTGTTGCGCTCATAGGTGCTATCTTAATTCCTCCTGTTCATGCTCCACAGCTTGACGTGCTGCGGATTTCTATTAAGCCAAGCGATTTGCCTCTTCTTCCAATGATAGCACTTTGGCCACAATACATTGTTCATGATCTGCAACATGGCATCCTTGTTCATGGCCCATGAACAATGCATGCAAAACATACTGATAATAAAATATAGGAGAACCTTCTTTGTGGCATTCACCCTCCATGTTGCTTGTGGTATCTTAATTATTGTACCTTGTGCAGGCTAAATGTCGCAAAGGCTAGTCGCAAAGGGTACTCATACTCTTGATGACAACACCACCTATGGTTTGGTACCATGTCAAATTTTGTAGTGGCAAGGTATTGGTTCCCTGGTTCCTCCATAGTGATCTTGGTGCTCAGCAAGAAGGCATGTTCTATCTTGAAACAATGGATTTTGAAAGCCAAACACAATACCATTGAGAAATGAACCCCTTGATTGATAGTGTAAGTTAAAAAGTGTAAGTAAGTATTATCCTTAACACAATTATGAACATTGAACCGAGATTCCAGGTATAACACGAGGGAAAATATCTTGCTATTCCATAAATGGAATCTCAGCAAGATTTTTGGCTTAGCTACCGCCTTCAATGATAGTCTGTGTAGCCAGAAGCAGTCATGCTACACCGTCAATTCTGCCATGCACATCGTAGATCCATGACCTCGAGAAGATCACACCAGACATCCTAGTGTAGGTAGGTGATGTAGCTGGCAACCCAAAGAAAAAAATTCCAATCAAACAGGACCCAAGAAATTATGGTTAAATCCGTCACTCCTTGCGTGGTCCTCTGATTTTTTAACCAACTTCACCATTGGGGAGCAGAATGCTAGTGCTATAATTGAAAAATCAAAAAGGCTAGGGATTAAATGACCAATGGCTCTTGTTCTTAAGGATTTCCATGGATGTATTGTTAGTGTAATCGATAAACTTATTCCTTCAATTGTGTGAATTCCAATTAACGGACATCCTTTGCTTACTGCAAAACTCCCAAAAACACTAGTGCTGATCATTCACATTTTCCTTTTTTTTGTACATTTCAAAATTCTCATTAGGCAGTCCTATATTAAAAGGCTGTGTTTCCTCCTCTTTCAGACAGCCATTTGGACCCTTCCCAAAGATATGACAACTACAAGAAGGAAAAGAAATCGTCCAAATGGTTCGATCAACAAGAAAATGTCTAGCCTTGTAGCCTTCTCCACTAGGAGTGATGGCTCATCATACACAAAAGGCTGTTAGGAGATTTCCTTTTAAATCTGTGTAGACTTGGTTCCGATCCAAATCAAGCCTTCTGGTTGTATGGACTCTCTCTCTCTCTCTCTCTCTCTCTCTCTCTCTCTCTCTCTCTCTCTCTCTCTCTCTCTCTCTCTCTCTCTCTCTCTCTCTCTCTCT
>SZWC01008295.1:2689-25762 GCA_023375785.1 Penium margaritaceum
AGAGACAGAGACAGAGAAAGAGAAAGCGACAGATAGAGAGACAGAGACAGAGATAGAGACAGAGACAGAGACAGAGACAGAGACAGAGACTGAGACCGAGACAAGAACAGAGACAGAGAGAGAGAGACAAAGACACAGAAAGAGACAAAGACAGAGACAGACACAGACACAGACACAGACACAAAGAGAGAGAGGGAAAGAGACAAAGAAAAAGACAGAGACAGAGCTAGAGACAAAGACAGAAACTGAGACAAAGACAGAGACACAGATGGAGACAGAGACAGAGACAGAGACAGATACAGAGACAGAGACAAAGACAGAGAAAGAGACAAAAACAGGGACAGCAACAGACAGAGACAGAGACAAAGACAAAGACAGAGACAGAGGCAGAGAACGAGACAGACAAAGACAAAGACACAAACACAAAGACAGAGAGGGAAATAGACAAAGAAAGAGACAGAGACAGAGCTAGAGACAGAGACAAAAACCGAGACAGAGACAAAGACAGAGACAGAGACAGAGACAGAGATAGAGACAGAGACAAAGAGAGGGATCAAGATAGACACAGAGACAGAGACTGAGACAGAGACAGAGACAGAGACAGAGATAGAGACAGAGACAGAGACAGAGACAAAGACAGAGACAGAGACAAAGAGAGGGATCAAGATAGACACAGAGACAGAGACTGAGACAGAGACAGAGACAGAGACAGAGATAGAGACAGAGACAGAGACAGAGACAAAGACAGAGATCAAGATAGACACAGAGACAGAGACAGGGACAGAGACAGAGACAGAGACTGAGACTGAGACTGAGACTGAGACTAACACTGAGAGTGAGACTTGCAGAGAAAGAGACAAAGACAGAAACAAAGACGGACACAAAGATGCAGACAGAGAAAAAGACATAGGCCAAGACAGAGACAGAAACCATGATGATGAAGATGACTCTGTCGCTATGAGTCTTCCCATCAAAGTCATGACTGATAGCAAGGGCGATGGAAATGTCAACGACAACAACAATGGCTACTAAGGCGAGAAGCAATACAGATAGCAACAGGGATACTGGAGCAAAACAGAGATGGAAAGAGCTACAACACCACCAACAAAAAGAGTGCAAGACCCACAAAGATAAAGACAGAGAGCAGGAGGTAGACCAAAAGAGACAAAGATAATAGCAAAGTAACGAACAAAAACAGAGACAGGAACAGACACAAAGATAAAATGGAAACAGAGCAAACACACAAACAGAGAAAGAGATTAAGATAGAGATACAGACATAGACAAAGAAAGAGACACAAACAAAGACAGAGACAGAGACAGAGACAGAGACAGAGACAAAGATAGAGACAGAGAAAGAGACAGAGACAGACACAGAGAAAAAGACAGAGACAGAGACAGAGACAGACATAGAGACAGAGACAGATACAAAGAGACAGAGACAGAGAATGAGTAAGAGAGAGCGACAGACACAGAGACACAAACAGAAACAAAGGCAGAGATATAGACAAAGACAGAGACAGAGACAAAGAGAGTGAGAGAGAGAGAGAGAATGAGACAAAGAAAAAGACAGACACAGAGACACAAACAGAAACAAAGGCAGAGATATAGACAAAGACAGAGACAGAGACAAAGAGAGTGAGAGAGAGAGAGAGAATGAGACAAAGAAAAAGACAGACACAGAGACAGAGACAGAAACAGAGACAAAGACAAAGAAAGAGACAGAGACAGAGACAGAGAAAGAGACAGAGAGAGAGACAAAGACAGAGACAAAGACAGAGACAGAGACAGAGACAAAGACAGAGACAGAGACAGAGACAGAGACAAAGACAGGGACAAAGACAAAGACATAGACAAAGACAGAGAAAGAGACAGGGACAGAGACAGATATAGAATCATAGACGGAGACAAAGACAGAGACAGAGACAGAGATACAGACAGAGACAGAGACAGGGACAGAGACGGAGACAGGGACAAAGACAAAGACAGAGACAGAGGCAGAGACAAATACAGAGACAAGGACAGAGACGGAGACAAAGACAGAGACAGAGACAGAGACAAAGACAGAGACTGAGACAGAGACAGAGACAGAGATAGAAACAAAGACAGAGACAGAGACAGAGACAGAGACGGAGACAGGGACAAAGACAAAGACAGAGACAGAGGCAGAGACAAAGACAGAGACAAGGACAGAGACGGAGACAAAGACAGAGACAGAGACAGAGACAAAGACAGAGACTGAGACAGAGACAGAGACAGAGATAGAAACAAAGACAGAGACAGAGACAGAGACAGAGACGGAGACAGAAACAGAGACAAAGATAGAGACAGAGAATGAGTAAGAGATAAAGATAGACACAGAGACACAGACAGAAACAGAGGCAGAGATAAAGACAAAGACAGAGACAGAGACAGAGAGAGTGAGAGAGAGAGAGAAAGAGAATGGGAAAAAGAAAAAGACAGGCACAGAGACAGAGTAAGAAAAAGAGACAAAGACAAAGAAAGAGACAGAGACAGAGAAAGAGAAAGAGATAGAGAGAGAGAGAAAGAGAGAGAGAGAGAGAGAGAAAGAGACTGGGAAAAAGAAAAAGACAGGCACAGAGACAGAGTAAGAAAAAGAGACAAAGACAAAGAAAGAGACAGAGACAGAGAAAGAGAAAGAGATAGAGAGAGAGAGAGACAAAGACAGCGACAAAGACAGAAACAGAGACAGAGACAAAGACAAAGACAGAGACAGAGGCAGAGACAGAGACAAAGAGAGGGACAAAGACAAAGACAGAGACAAAGACAGAGACAGAGACAGGGACAGAGACAGATATAGAGTCATAGATGGAGACAAAGACAGAGACAGAGACAGAGATACAGACAGAGACAGAGACAGGGACAGAGACGGAGACAGGGACAAAGACAAAGATAGAGATAGAGGCAAAGACAAAGGCAGAGACAGGGACAGAGACGGAGACAAAGACAGAGACAGAGACAGAGACAAAGACAGAGACAGAGACAGAGACAGAGACAAAGACAGAGACAGAGACGGAGACAGAGATAGAGACAGGGACAAAGAAAGAGACAGCGACAGAGATCGAGACAGAGACAGAGACAGAGATAGACACAGAGACAGACACAGAGAGAGAGAGAGAGAGACAAAGACAAAGATGGAGACGGTGACAGAGACAGAGACAGAGACAGAGAGAGAGAGACAGAGACAGAGATAGACACAGAGACAGACACAGAGAGAGAGAGAGAGAGACAAAGACAAAGATGGAGACGGTGACAGAGACAGAGACAGAGACAGAGAGAGAGAGAGACAGAGACAGATAAAGAGAGAAACACAGAGACAGAGACAGAGAAATAGACAGAGACAGATACAGAGACAGAGACAGAAACAAACACAGAGATAGAGACAGAGACAGAGACAGAGACAGAGACAAAGACAGAGACAAAGTCAGAGACAGAGACAGAGACAGAGACAGAGACATAGACAGAGACAGAGATGGACACAGACACAGACACAAAGACAGAGAGGGAAGTAGATAAAGAAAGAGACAGAGACAGAGCTACAGACAGAGAGAGAAACCGAGACAGAGAGAGGGATAGAGATAGAGACAGACACAGAAACAGGGACAGAGAAAGAGACAGAGACAGAGACAGAGACATAGACAGAGACACGGACAAAAACAGAGAGGCAAGACATGGAGACAGAGACAGAGACAGAGACAGATATAGAAAGAGAGACAGAGACAAAGACAAAGACAGAGATAGAGACAGAGATAGAGACAAGGACAGAGACAGAGACAAAGACAGAGACAAAGACAGAGACAGAGATAGAGACAGAGACAGAGACAGACACAGACATAGACACAAAGACAAAGAGGGAAGTAGACAGAGACAGAGACAGAGACAAAGACAGAGACAGAGATAGAGACAGAGACAGAGACAGACACAGACATAGACACAAAGACAAAGAGGGAAGTAGACAGAGACAGAGACAGGGATAGAGACAGAGACAAGGACAAAGACATAGATAGAGACAGAGACAGAGACAGAGACAGAGACAGAGACAGAGACATAGACGGAGACAAAGACAAAGACAGAGACAGAGACACGGACAGAGACAGAGACAGAGACAAAGACAGAGACAGAAACATAGACGCAAACAGAGACAGAGACAGAGAAAGAGACAGAGACAGAGACAGAGACATCCACAGAGACGGATACATCAACAGAGACAGAGACAGAGACAGAGACACAGACAGAGACAGAGACAGAGACAGAGACAAAGACAGAGACAGAGACAGAGACAGAGACAGAGACAGAGACAGACAGAGATATAGACAGAGAAAGAGACTGAGACAGAGACACAGACAGAGTCAGAGACACAAACAGAGACACAGACAGAGGCAGAGATAAAGACAAAGACAGAGACAGAGATAGAGACAAAGACAAAGACATAGACAAGGAAAGAGACAGCAACAGAGTCAGACCTAGACACGGAGATACAGACAAAGACAGAGACAGATGCAGAGACAGAGACAAAGACACAAGCAGAGGGAGACATAGAGACAGAGACAAAGACAAAGGCAGAGACAAACAAAAATGGAGACCCAGACACAGACTCATAGAGGCAAAGACAAAGATAGACAGAAACAAAGAGACAGAAACAGAGATAGAAAGAGACAAAGGAAGGGAACGAGATAGTGACATAGAGTGATATAGAGGGACAGAGACAAAGGCAAAGAAAGAGACAGAGACAATGACATAGACAGACACACGGGTTGAGAGCGAGACAGAGAGGGAAACAAATACGGTTATCGAGATAGACACAGAGACAAAGAAAGAAAAAGAGACAGAGACAGAGATGGAGACAGAGACACAGATAGAGAAAGAGACTGAGACTGAGACTGAGACAGAGGCAGAGACAGAGACAGACACAAAGAATTACCGAGACCATAAAAGAGACAGAGACAGATACAGAAACTGATGAAGCGACAGCAACAGAGACAGAGACAGGGATAGAGGCAGAGAGAGAGAGAGAGACAGACAGACAGACATAGACACGTGTTGGAGTGATGCTCCTCACAATGGCAGGAGTGACTCTAAAAAGGAACACCAAAAAGACAAGCCTTTGTGGCTTAGTGGTTTATGGTGTCCACCTATAGAGGCAGGGGCCCGGGTTCAAGTCGCACAAGATGAAATTATGCCCTGCCTCAGGGAGATGGAAAATAGATGCTAGGAAGCTAGCTCAACCTTTAGATTTCCTCTTTATGTTTCTAGAAGACCAGGTGAGGGTCAAGGAAGGTGGCACACCTTCTAGAAGGGGTGACTTGTCCTACAAGGCATCCAGAGGTGTCTTGGTCTTCTGGACACCTTCCCTCCTACGAGAAGCAAGCTGAGGAATCTAGTAAGGGGCAGAAGCTTCTAGAGGGGGGAAGGGTGGGAAAAGGATAGCCTACCAAGGGCCACTCTAGAAGCCATAGAATGTGCTAGGAGGCTTCAAATCTGGCATGCTTTGGTGTTCTGGAAATCTTAAATCAGTGGCTATAAAATTCCACTGCTTTTGAGCCTTGATTAGGTATACATTCCCAGTAAATTCAGGCCAAAACCAGTTGCCTCACTCTCTGACCAGTTTTTTGCCATCCTTGGAACCAGTTGCTTCCACAGTTTTGGTCTCTCCAAAAAGAGTTGGTGGTCTGAACTAGCCACTGCTAGGGACCCTCTAGGGAGAACACTCACCCTCAGGCCAACAAAGGGTTATGGGCCCACGCCTCTAAGGTGTTCAAAGGCAGCTTGATTTCACGCTTCCAACAGCAAGACATGGGAACCATCAAGCAAGAGAGCAGCCGTGATGTCCTTAAGTTTGATGGGACAGGCTTTGCCTTGTGGAGGTGGCAGTTTGAGGTCTTCCTCGACGACAAGGGAATGCTTGAGTTCGTAAAAGGTGATGAGACTGCTCCGCCAGAGACTGCAACGGCTGAGGTGAAGGAGGCACGCAAGAAGCGCAACAAAAAGACATTGGCGCTCCTTGTGTCCGCGTTATGCCCACCACAGCTTAGGCACATCCAAGGATGCACCATGGCCACGGACGCATGGTCAAAACTCTGTTCCATCTACTAGTCAAGCAACCTTGCCAATCAGCTCTTCATCTTCAAACGGCTCGTCACCCTCCGAGCCAACAAAGGCGACAACATCATGGAGATCGTGCAACAGATTTAGTCGCTCGAACGGAGTGCGTGCCCACGGGTTGGGACGTCGACTCTCACTTGCAAGCTATGATCCTCCTTCTGGCCTTGCCAGATAGTTGGAGTCCCATGATCACAGTCCTTGTTGGCTAGCCTTCCGATGAGCTGAAGTACCCGAAGGTTGCTGAGTAAGTGCACAATGAGTGGATACAACATGGCGGTCGAGAGAGTGCAGTGGGATCAAGTTCAGCTTACACGGTTCACCCTCAAAGTGGAGGCTGAGGTGACAAGTGGAAGGGTGCCAGACAGGGCACCAAGAAGGGTGACAAGAAGGGGGAGTGCTTCAACTGTGGCAAGGAGGGCCACTACGCGTGCAACTGTCCCAAGAAGTAAACAGATCGGTTGTAGCGGGGCGCAAAGAAAGATGAGCACGCCCTTATGGCATACAACTCCACCAACTTGAAGGATCCTGGAGTTTCCGTCATCGACTCCGGATCAGGCCGCCACACGCAATGCAACAGAGCGGCATTTGTCACCTACGGCGCCTTGGAAAGACACAAGACGGTGGCTAATGGAAAAAAACAGAGGTGGTCGCCGGTGAGGGTAACGTCCGCATTGAGTCAATTGTGGATGGCAAACCTGTCACAAGCACAATCTACGATGTGCTGCATATGCCCAAATTTGGGGCAAACCTGCTCTCCGTCAGCCGTCTTACCGACAAGGGACTTGAGGTGCTCTTCACAAAGAAGGAGGCCGTCATCAGCAAAGAGGGCAAAGGTGAGGTGATTGCACGTGCCAAGAGGGAGGACGACTTGTACCTGCTACGCGCGAAGATCCTCAGCAGCCGGGTGGAGTCCAACGCTGCCAATCCTGCAACGAAGGATGGAGGAGACATGGACCTATGGCACCACCGACTCTGCCACATTTCTCCGTCGACAGTGAAGGAGATGTCTAAGAGGGAAGTGGTGCGGGGTCTCCTAATCAGCGGCCTTGATGGAACCAAGGAGACCGTGTGTGATCCATGCATCATTGGCAAATCAACTCGGTAGCCATTTGTCGCCAAGGGGACGCGTGCATCGGCAAAACTGGCCATGGTACACACAGATGTGTGTGGACCGCTTGAGAGCTCCATTGGCGGAGCTTGCTACTTCCTCACCTTCATCAATGACCACAGCTGGAAGCTCTACCTCTACCCAATGAAGCGGAAGAGTGAGGTCCTTGCGTGCATGTAGGAGTTTGTGGCTGATGTGGAATGGCAAACAGAGTTGAAGGTGAAGGCATTACAGAGTGACAACGGCAGTGAATATGCGGGGTGCCTTGGGTGGATGAAGAGCAAGGGGATTGAGTGGCAGAAAACAACTCCACACTCCCCACAACAAAATGGCGTCACAGAGAGAGAGAAAATCGCACAATCCTTAACATAGTGCGATCCATATTGAGCGACGCCGGCCTTACACAGCGGTATTGGGCGGAGGCGGCAAGGAGAGCAGCGTACATCATGAATCTCATGCCGACCAAGCCGCTGAAGGACAAGGAGAGAAAGGCGTGGAAGACGCCACAAGAGGTGTGGAGCGGGAGGAAGCCGGCGGTTGGTCACCTCCGCACATTTGGTTGTGTTGCACATGTAATGGTGCAGGCACGTGAGGGACGGAGCAAGCTAGACCCACGTACCCGCCAGTGTATTTTCCTTGGATATGAGAACGATCGCAAGGCGTACCAGCTCTTTGACCCAAGGAGGCAGCAGATTGTGCGGAGTCGCGACGTTACATTCGACGAGAAAAGCCATTAGACAGACAAGGAGGCAGGTCTCTCCAAGAGGGGGGAGTGGATGCCACTCCTTGAGGGGGAAACGCCGGAGGACGTGAATGAGGGTGACATCCTCGCATCACCACCAACCGGAGAGCATCGCTTGAGAGATCGGCGAGCGGCAGGCTTTATTCCGGCTAATGCAGATGAGGAATCCAAAGCACCAGAGATGGACGTTGAGGTGGGGAGTCGTGAAATGTCTCTAAGGTCTCCAAGAGAGGGGGAGCAGGCGCTTGGAGAGGATCGTGCCAAAAGGGGAGAGCAACAACAACAACCGCCTCAAGAGCCCCGCACCAGTAACCATGTGGGAAGAAGGATAAAAAGGTATGATGCCGACAAGGGCATTTGGACCGGATTTGCACAAGCCTTCTTCACGCAAGAGGAGCCTAAGTATGTAAAGGAGGCACTGCAGCCGATGGATGGGGCTGAGTGGGAGGGAGCAATAAAATCTGAGCTTGCCTCGCACGAGGAGAACAGCACTTGGGAGCTGGTTGACCGGCCAGAGGGGGAGAAAATCATCGGCTCCAAGTGGATCTTCTAGAAGAAGCTCAAAAAGGAGGGGAAGGTGGAGCGGTACAAGGCGCGGCTGGCGGCGAAAGGATATGCCCAGAGAAAAGGGGAGTACTATGACGAGACCTTTGCACCAGTTGCCAAGTTTGCCTCCATCCGTACTATCCTCTTGGTGGCAGTCGCACGCCACTACAAAATCCACCAAATGGACGTGAAAACCTCGTTCCTCAATGGCGACCTGGAAAAGAAAGTCGACATGGTGGTGCCACAGGGGGTGGATGCGTCCTAAAGGAAGGTGTGCCGGCTTTGCAAGGCGCTCTATGAATTGAAGCAAGCTCCGCTCATGTGGTACCTCAAGATAGATAGTTTCATGGGTGAGCTTGGCTTCAAGCGCTGCGAGGCCGATAACGGCGTGTACGTGCGTAATCAGCCAGGACTCCATGAAATTGTTGTCCTCTACGTGGATGACCTCATCCTTGTGTCTTTGGATGAGAGGAAGCTCAAGAGCCTGAAGCAACAGCTTGGCAGCCCCTTTAAGATGACAGACATGGGCAAGCTTGAGTACTACCTGGGCATCGCCATCAAGAGGGACCGCAAAGCACGCACGCTGGAGATGGGTCAAGAAAAATATGTGCAAGAGGTTCTCCGTCGCTACAAAATGGAGGAGTGCAACCCCATCGGCACACCTATGACAATGACATGTGAGCTAAGCTCGAGCATGGGCCCGAGCACGGAGGACGAGAAGGCGGAGATGGCTGGAGAACTGTACCAGGCCGCAGCTGGCAGCATAATGTATGCCATGGTGGCGACGCGGCCTGACCTTACCTTTGCTGAAGGACAAGTGAGCCGCTATGTTGCTGATCCGGGGCCGCTACATTGGCAAGCGGTGAAGAGAATCCTCCGCTACTTGAAGGCAACGGCACATTCGCCACTTGTGTTTGGAGGGGGAGCGTGGATTGACTCCCTCGAGTTGGTTGGCTACTCTGATGCTGACTGGGCAGGTGACGTTGATGACCGCAAGTCAACATCAGGCTATGTTTTTGTGCTTGGTGGTGCAGCGATGTCTTAGGCAAGCCGGAAGCGGGACAGTGTGGCTCTATCCAGCACAGAGGCGAATATATTGCGCTCGCGGAAGCCGTAAAGGGGGCAGTATGGCTGCGGCGATTGCTCAAGGAGATTGGGGTGCCGCAAAAGAAGCCAACGGCAGTCAATGTTGACAACAAGAGTGCCATCAGCCTGACCAAGAACCCTATGCCACACCGGAGGACCAAGCACATACAGAGCCGGCATCACTTTGCACGAGACCTCGTTGGAAAGGGTGATGTGGTGCTTATGAACTGCGGCACAAAGCACATGCTTGCTGATGCCATGACAAAGGCGCAACCCAAGGACAGGCATGATGCTACTTGTATGGAGCTTGGGCTTTCCAAAGCCTATTGAGTTGCAGGCTGAGCATGGACAACTGCCATGAGTGACGCGCAAGGGGGAGATTGTTGGAGTGATGCTCCTCACCATGGCAGGAGTGACTCCAAAAAGGAACACCAAAAAGACAAGCCTTTGTGGCTTAGTGGTTAATTGTGTCCACCTATAGAGGCAGGGGCCCGGGTTCAGGTCCCACAAGATGAAATTCTACCCTGCCTCAAGGGAGGTGGAAAATAGATGNGACAGAGACAGAGACAGAGACAGAGACAGAGACAGAGATAGAGACAGAGACAGAGACAGATACAGAGACATAGACACAGACAGAGACAAAGAGAGAGACGGTGATAGAGACAGAGACGAAGACAGAGACAAATATAGAGACAAAGACAGAGACAAAGGTAGCAATAGAGACAAAGACAGGGATAGAGACACAGAAAGATCAAGAGACAGAGACAAAGAAAGAGAGAGAGACAGAGATAGAGATAGAAACAGAGACAGAGACAGAGACAGAGACAGAGATAGAGACAAAGATGGAGACGGAGACAGAGATAGAGACAGAGACAAAGAGACAAAGAGACAGAGACAGAGAGAGAGAGACAGAGAGAGTGAAAAAGATAGAGACAGAGATAGAGACAGAGACAGAAAAAGAAGCAATATGCGTTCAACTTCACCTGCTGCAAGCGCTCCCCCATGTGGGTGTGGATGCCTTGGAGGGTTTGAGGCAGTCTGACATAGGAGTCAACGGGTTGAACACAGGACCGAGTGCTATGAATGATTTCTGCCCATCTTACCACCTCAAGGAAGTTCATGGGATGGCTTAGCCTTGCCTGCTGCAGCTCTACATGGAGAAGCACGGTCCCACCTGAGTGGATTTTCACACTGCCCGCCTTCTCGCACGGATCCGCTGCAGCCATAGACCTCTTCAATGTGGAAGGCCTCCTACCACATTGTTGTCCTCGTACCGCCATCGCCTGAGCACGCATGGAAACCACCACCGGCCTCTCTCGACGCTCGTCGCATGCACACCATGCATCGTGGCGATCACCTCTCTAATCACCTTGTTGCTTGCAGAAGCCGTGCACGACATTTTGGCCGTCAGCCATGTGGACCCATAACCCTTTGTTGGAAACTCGATTCCAATGTGGATCTAGCCATCTAGCATGTGCACAGCATGTTTGGGCAAGTTCGGAGTTGAAGCGCAAGCTTTCTAGTCACCTCAGGCTATGTGGGAGAGGATTTGAGACAGTCGGTTTTGCGAGGAGAACAACGTCATTTTGCATTATATTTTGTACATGAACATGACCACAGAATTCATTGGGCTTGTCATGAACTTTCCAATGCACCAAACCATGCACAATTTGGCCAAGCGTAGNCTCGCACGGATCCGCTGCAGCCATAGACCTCTTCAATGTGGAAGGCCTCCTACCACATTGTTGTCCTCGTACCGCCATCGCCTGAGCACGCATGGAAACCACCACCGGCCTCTCTCGACGCTCGTCGCATGCACACCATGCATCGTGGCGATCACCTCTCTAATCACCTTGTTGCTTGCAGAAGCCGTGCACGACATTTTGGCCGTCAGCCATGTGGACCCATAACCCTTTGTTGGAAACTCGATTCCAATGTGGATCTAGCCATCTAGCATGTGCACAGCATGTTTGGGCAAGTTCGGAGTTGAAGCGCAAGCTTTCTAGTCACCTCAGGCTATGTGGGAGAGGATTTGAGACAGTCGGTTTTGCGAGGAGAACAACGTCATTTTGCATTATATTTTGTACATGAACATGACCACAGAATTCATTGGGCTTGTCATGAACTTTCCAATGCACCAAACCATGCACAATTTGGCCAAGCGTAGCCCACATTACGCTTGCTGAAGCGTAGGTCTCACCCACCACACAAACGCCTAACGCCTCTATAGTGCGCACACGCCGTGGCGCCTTCCTTCACATGCAAAGCGCCTTTGCCAAGGTGCATATCCCATTGTACGTGATGTAGGGGTCCTCACACAGATGGCACTTTTGCTACTCAGTCTGTTTGATTATTCACCGGGAGTCAAATCGCGGCCACCTCTCAGAGCCACCGCGCACACCCCAACTTTGCAAGCTCATATCTCCCTCGTTACTAGTCTGATTCGAGTAAAACAACTTCCACCGGCTTCAACTGTTGAAATAGTATGCACCTTGTCCACTGCCTAGCTGGCTAGCCACACATGCAGACAAGGCATGTACTGCTTCATGGAGTGCGTCCCCTTGGTCTGTGTTGAGATGGGCGAGGAATGCACTGCCCATAATGGGTATGTCCCTTGTGTCCCATCATACGAACCATACCTTTTTGGCTTGGTTGAATAGGCACCGGAGTCTCAAACCAGAGGTTGCGAGTTCAAACCCCAAGACGGCCGCAATTTTCTTTGTGGCCCAAATTGGGACAAGAAGCTTACTAGAGCCTACCTTGAGGATGACACTTCGCGGTCTAAGGATGCCCCAAGTAGGACTATAGGTTGAGGTTGGCTCGAGTGGAGCCACTAGAAGCACGAGTTTTAGCAAAGCTCTGCAAGTATGAAAGCCTGTACCGTGCATGCATCCATTTACAATTCTTGCCTTTGAGACTCCTCACAGAGTGTCCAACCAAAGATAGACACTAAAGACCAACATGCGCACTTTGTGAGGTTGCAAACCAAACGAGCCTAAAGTATGGATCCCTCGTTTGAGGTTGATATGCTATCTTTGTTGCAATACCAACAGCGGTTGGCGGCCTCCCATGTCCCGATCCGTTTTCTAGACCGTTGCTATCTGACGCATTGACAAAGGGTTATGGGCCCACACTTCTGGTTCAAAGGCACGCTTCCAAGACCAAGTGACGCGTGGTCTTGCAAGGCGCACAGGTACAGCAAGTAGACGACAATCGGACGGCTCCAATCTGCTCCATTTGCTCAATCGGCTTCTTCAATTAGGGTGCGTGCATGGGGCGGACTAGGGGACAAGGAACAGCTCTATTCATGTTGGCCAAGACCCTTGAGCCCCAACAAGACTAAGCTCTACCGCTTTTTACAACGTGGTTGGACCCCAAGTCTGTTCTCTCATGACGGCACCATCGCCTTAGGCAATCATTGGCGGGAGGGGTATGCAACCGAACCAACTGCACCTTTGACAATGGTCGTAGTCAGAAGCCTCATCAGCCTCATCCACCTCAATGAAGTAGGATAGCAACAAAGTAGAGAAGACGAGCAACCGTAGGAAATAGCACATCCTACTCTAGCCCGCCTTGAGGCAGGTATGTCCAGATTCACGGGGCCACGTTTTCTCTTGTATAAGTGGCTCTTTGAGATTGTCATGAACGTGCGTGGCTACCTTGACATCGTAAAGGGGACCAAGACAGCACCAACCAATGCGACGATGACGACATATGCGGCTGACCTTATAGCATGGATGATGAAAAAAACATGGCTATCGCCATTCTTGTGACGTCCATCAATGAGACTAAACACTCCCACATCACAGGATGCATGTTGGCTGCCCAGGCCTACGGAAAGCTCTCACACGTGCATCAATCAAAGGCCCTAGCAAACCGAATCTTCATCTTGCAAAGGTTGATGTCGATGAGGGTGAGCGAAGGTGAATCGATACCCGCATTTTTGCAGACATTCGACAACGTGCTCCAGGAGGTCTAGCAAATGGAATGGAATTTTGACTCCAACATGCGTGCCATGATCCTTCTAAAGGCACTAATGGAAACCTGGGGGTTCTTGATCACCGTACTTGGCAGCAGGAAGGAGGCAGATCTGACGTATGAGGCTGTCGCCGAACACGTCCGCAACAATTCGATGCAACGCAGTGGCAATGAGGGAAAAATCTTAGCATATGCCTCTCGCTTGGGTGGACATGGTGTAAGCTCTTGCTCCAGTCAAGGCAACAGCGGAAGAGGTGGCGGTTGAGGGAAAGGCAACGGTGGTGGGAAGAGTTCCAAGAAGCCCGGAAACTGTCACAACCGTGGCAAGGCTGGGCACTGGGCTAAGGACTGCTGTAGTCCTAAGAAAGAAGGCGGGAAGAAAGGTGGAAAGGAGAAAAAGGAGCTCACCAACATGATGGCTAGGGGGCTGTCCATGAAGGGCGCAATGATCCTTAGGCCCGGGACATTTTCCCTTGAGTCAAGCACCAACCACCACTCATCAAAAGAGAAGGGTGGATTTGTCTCCATGGCCGAATCTGTCATGCACATCAAGTGTAAAAATGGCGGCGTCGTCCAAGCCATGGGCGAAGAGGACAAGGTGATCACGTTCAACGTGAACGGTGCAGAGAAGGCAGTCAACCTTCAAAAGGTGGTGTACATGCCCTCCTTTGCAGCCAACTTGCTGTCCGTGTCACAAATCACGGACAACAACATGACAGTGGTATTCACCAACAAGGAAGCCGTGGCCCTAAAAAACGAGGACATCCAGATTTTGTACACCAAATGATGATCTCATGCTTCAAGTTCCAAGAGTCGACGGCCTCTACGTGCTTGAAACCAAAGTCACCAAGGCGTTGGATGAGGGACTTGCATGTGCCACCAAGACAGTGGATCCGGAGCCAAAGGATGCACCACCGGCGACATTGCGGCTGCCACATCAACCAAGGATACTGATGCTGAGCTGTGGCACTGGCGATTTGGCCACGTGGCCAACACACGCGACAAAAATAAAAGAGCAAGAGGTAGTCTGCGGAATGGAAGGGTGCACCATGAAGCATGGCAAAGGGTGTACATTGTGTGAACCATGCCTCCAAGAGCATGTCTTGGACCTGATACTCAGTGACGTGTGTGGACCCTTCCGCACACCATCAAACGGAGGAAAAAAGTACTTCTTGACCTTCATTGACAACCACAGCCGTAAGTTGTGGATGTGCTTCCTCAAAACAAAGGGAGAAGTCAAGGAGAAGCTCCTCGAGTTCGACGCCATGGTGGAGCGGCAAACGTCCAAGAAAATGAAGACGCTCTGAAGTGACAACGGGAGTGAGTACGAGGCATGCAAGCTTTGGCTCAAGCATGATGGCATTCGCCACAAGCAAACTACCCCTTACAACCCCCAAAGCAATGGTGTTGCCGAGAGGATGAACCAGACCTTGTTCGGCATGGTGCGAAGCATGCTCTTCGACGCAAAGCTCCCACCTCGCTTTTGGGTAGAAGCAGCAACAACGGCTTGCTACCTCTTGAACCTCACACCAGCGACCCGCCTTAAGGAAGCGTGGAAAGATGTAGGACAAGCTGATGAAGACCCTAGAGGAAGCATGGTCGGGAAATAAACCCAACGCATCTCATCTGAAGGTGTTTGTGTCAACTGCTTGGGTGAAGATCTAGTCCGGAGAAGGCAGAGGCAAGCTGGACGCACGTTCGAGGAAGTGCATCATGGTTGGGTATGACAAATCACACAAAGCCTATTGGCTTTGGGACCACGCAACAGGCAAGCTCGTGAGGATCTGCAACGTCGTGTCCGATGAACGCATCCTTGAAAACGGAGAGATGCTCGACCCGAACCATGCTCCCAAAGCGGGAGAGTGGATAGTGTCGCTTGAGTTCCGAGACCAAGCACCCGACAACTGACCCGCTTTACCAGCAAGTGGTGGGAATGGGGAAGCAGCTATGGAGGATGATGCAACATCTAACATGGATGCAGATACCGAGGCGTCCGGGGCTTCCGATTCTGACTTGGAGTCTGAGGACTCTTTTGACAACGATGACGACAACAACAAACCACCACCTATGGAAGCACCAGCATCAAAGCAAGAAGCTGCACCACTACCCCGGCACAGTTTGCAATAAAAGAGAGCACCTTTGCAATATGAGGACAATTGGACTGGCCTTAGATAGTCATGCATGGCTCAAGGAGAGCCATCCACAGTGGCGGAGGCAATGAATGGCCCAGATGCGGCCAAGTGGAAGGAGGCAGTGGACAACAAGCTCGTGTTCATTGCCAAGAACGGCACGTGGGTGCTAGTGAATAGACCCAACATGGCCTACGTGGTGGGATCTAATTGGGTCCTCCCAGTAAAGAAGAAGCAAGGCGGCAGCATTGACAAGTTCAAGGCAAGGGTAGTGGCTAAGGGGTTCTCTCAACGCCTAGGCTCCGAGTACAATGAGACGTTTGCGCCCGTCGTGACCTTTGCTTACATCCGCTCTCTCCTTGGAATTGCAACCACAAAGAACCTGGGGATACACCAGATGGACGTCAAGACAGCTTTTTTTTATGGGAAGCTCGACAAGATGAAGGACATGCGTCCTCTCAAGTACTACCTCGGGATTGCCATCTACCGCAACTGAGTAGCAGGTACCATCAAACTCAACCAAACCAAATACATCTGTGAGGTATGGAAGCGCTACCACATGGAAGACCGCAAACCTATCAGCACCCCAATGACGACCGACACAAAGCTGAAGGCCTCCATTTTGCCAAGCAATGAAGCAGAACAAAGGGGGATGCAAGACATCCCCTACTACTCCGCCGTGGGTAGCATCATGTACGCCATGGTAGGGATTTTTCCGGACATCTGCTATGCTGTGGGAAAAGTGAGCAGATTCATGGAAAACCCTGGGCCACAACATTGGCTGGGATTCAAGCACATCTTGCGCTACCTGCGGAAGACACGTCACATGGGCCTCAAACTTGGAGGTTAAGAAGGAATGGACCCCCTTCGCCTGAAGTGCTACACCGACACTGACTGGGGAGGAAATCTCGACGACAGGAAATCCACCTCTGGATACGTGTGCATCTTGAATGGTGCTGTCATCTCATGGGCCAGCAGGAAGCAGGATTGTGTTTCTATGTCCACAGCTGAGGCAGAGTATGTTGTTTTGTGTGAGGTGTGCAAGATGACTCAATGGCTGGGCAGCCTGCTTGGCGAAATGACAATACCACAGAAGAACGCCACGGTCGTACACGTGGAAACAATAAGCGCCATCTCGATGGCTGAAGAGGAGATCACATGACAAACAAAACACATCGACATGCGTTACCACTACTCATGTGGCCTGGTAATGAAGAACGTGGTGGACTTGCAGCACTGCGGAACAAAGAGCATGCTTGATGACTTAATGACCAAGCCGCTGGGAAATCAACTTGCACTATGCAAGCATTCGTGGATTTGGCATGAGGAATGCTAGAGAGGAAGGGTGAGCCCCAAGGCATTAATGGAGCCCAGTAAGGGACAGATGGACAAAGGTGCAAGGGAGAGATTTGTTGAAGTAGTATGCACCTTGTCCAATGCCTAGCTGGCTTGCCACACATACAGTCATGGCATGCACTGCTCTA
The DNA here is from genome assembly GCA_023375785.1 of Penium margaritaceum. NCBI lineage: Eukaryota > Viridiplantae > Streptophyta > Zygnematophyceae > Desmidiales > Peniaceae > Penium > Penium margaritaceum. The sequence continues at coordinate 19,885 of SZWC01008295.1, forward strand.
TGGAGTACGTCCCCTTGGTCTTTTCTGAGATGGGCACGGAATGAACTGCCCATAATGGGTATGTCCCCTGTGGCTCATCATAGACGCCATACCGTTTTGGCTTGGTAGAATAAGCACCGGAGTCTTAAACGAAAGGGTGCGGGTTCAAACCCCGCGATGGCAGCAATTTTCTTTGTGGCCCAAACTGGGACAGGAAGCTTCTAGGAAGCTTACTAGAGCCTGCCTTGAGGATGACACTTGGCGATCTAAGGACGCGCCAAGTAGGACTGTAGGTTGAGGTTGGCTCAAGTGGAGCCACTACAAGCAGAAGCTTTAGCAAAGCTCTGCAAGTATAAAAGCATGTACCTTGCATGCATCCATTTACAGTTCTTGCCTTTGAGACTCCTCACAATGTGTCCAACCAAAGGTAGACACTAAAGACCAACATGCGGACTTCATGAGGTTGCAAACCAAACAAACCTAAAGTGTGGGTCCCTCGTTCAAGGGTGATATGTTATCTTGGTTGCAATACCAAGAGCGGTTGGCGGCCTCCCATGTCCGGACCCGTTTTCTAGACCATTGCTATCCGGTACATTGACATCAACAACTTTCAGGGGCAATCCTCAATTTCAGGATCGGAGAAATCCTAGAGCCGCTAGATCCACTGGCAAGTGTTTTCCTCTCTCTGGCGGCTCGTTGGCCCCTCTTGGCGTTGCACTTGGGCATGCAAAGGGGAAGTTTTTCAATATTTCTTGCCTTTTTTCCTAGGACTAAGGCAGTCCCTAGACCAGTGCGCAGTCTTGGCAAAGTTGTCACAGTTGGAGGGCTTCTTGGAACTCTTCCCGCCACCATTGCCTTTGCCTCCACCGCCAACACTTCCGTTGTTACCTTGACTCTAGCAAGAGCTTGCATCTTGTCCACCGAAGCGAGAGGCATAAGCTGGAATGTTTGCCATACAGCCACTGCGTCGCATGGCCTCGTTGCGGTCGTGTTCAGCGACAGCCTCATACATCAGATCTACTTCCTTCCAACCGCTAAATATGGTGATGAAGGACCCCAAGCTTTCTGGCAGTGCCATCAGAAGGATCATGGCACGCATGTTGGAGTCGAGTTTCCATTCCATTTACTTGACCTCTTGTAGCACATTGTGGATCAACTACAGAAATGTGGGCATCGATTCTCCTTCGCTCACCCTCATTGAAATCAATCTTTGAAAGATGAAGAGTGAGCTTGTTAGGGCATTTGATTGATGCTTCCATGAGAGTTTTCTATAAGCCTCGGCGGCCGGCGTGAACCCTGTAATGATTTTTGGAGTGTTCAGTCTCATTGATGGACGTCACAAGTATGGCGAGAAAACTGTTGTTCTTTGTTGTCCATACAGCAAGGTCAGCTGCATGCGTAGTCACCGTCGCATTTGCGGGTGCTGTCTTGGTCCCTTTTAGGATATTGAGGTAGCCAAGCACATTCAAGACAATCTCAAAATGCCATTTCCACAAGGGAAAACATGTTACCGTGAATTTGGACATACCCACCTCAACATCGGCTTGAGTTGGATCCGTCATTTTTGGTGGATGCTCATCTTCTCTGCATCACTACTACTATGCTTTGTTTAGGCCGATGAGGCTGATGAGGCTGCTAAGCACGACCGTTGTCAAATGTGGAGTTGGTTTTGTTGCATATCCCTCCTGTCGATCATCGCCTAAGGTGATGGTGCCTTCATGAGAAAATGGACTCGGGGTCGTACCACCTTTTAAACGGGTAGAGTTTTATCCCGTTGGGGCTCGAGGGTCTCGTCCAACATGGACAGAGCTATTCCTTGTCCCCTAGTCCACCACGTGCGTGCAACCTACCTAAAGAAGCCAATAGAGCCGATGGAGCAGATTGAAGCTGTCCGGTCTTTGTGTCCCTGTTGTACCTGTGCACTGTACAAGACCATGTGCAAGCTGGTCTTGGAAGTGTGCCTCAGTACCAGAAGTGTGGGCCCATAACCCTTTGTCAATGCACGGGATAGCAACGGTCTAGAAAATAGGTCCTCACATGGGAGGCCGCCAACCGCTCTTGCTATTTCAACCAAGATAACATATCACCATTGAATGAAAGATCTAAACGTAAGGTTCGTTCAGTTTGCAACCGCACAAAGTCCGCATGAGGGTCTTTAGTGTCTACCCTTGATTGGAAACTCTGTGAGGAGTCTTAGAGGCAAGAAATATAAATGGATGCATGCAGGATACTGGCTTTTATACTTGCAGAGTTTTGCTAATGCTTCTGCTCGTAGTGGCTCCACAAGAGCCAACCTCAACCTACTGTCCTATTTGGCGCGTCCTAAGACCGCTAAGTGGCATCCTCAAGGCAGGCTCTATTATGTTTCCTAGAAGCTTCTTGTCCCACTTTGGGCCATAAAGAAAACTATGGCCGTCGCGGGGTTCGAAATTGTAACCCATGAGCTCCAGTGCCTATTCCTACTAGGCCACAAACGTGTATTTCCTATGATGATCTCCTAGAGACATACCCATTATGCGCAGTGCATTCTTGGCCTATCTCAGAACAGACCAAGGGGAGGTACTCCATGAAGTATTGGATGCCTTGTTTGTCCGTGCAGCCAGCCAGCTAGCTAGTGGACAAGGTGCATATCATTCAACACCTACCCCCCTTAATTTCACACATGCTGCAATGTTTGGAGACGTATCAACTAACACGGGTAAAACCTTCCAACACAGGTAATGTCACAGAGGAGATGCAAAGAGTCATGCTGCAAACGCCTTGAATGTCTCAAATGTCTCTAATGTCTCAAACCTCTCAAACGTCTTGAATGTCACAAACGTCTCCAAATTCTCAAATGTCTCAAACGTCTCAAATGTCTCAAACATCTCAAATGTTGGGCTTGCATGGAAACATGCAAGTCCCAAAGTCTCAACAGTGAAGAAGTGTAAGCAAGTGACATCATACCTTTCTTCTTTCCAAAGGGCATGGCAAAATTGTCTAGGGAAGGAAGAAAAATAGAAAAGGAGGACTCAAAAGCGTAAGCACATGACTTAAGATACTGAGAGACTGCAGGGACTGTAGCTGTGGCATGACTGCACATGAAATGATGTGATGTGATGTTGCACAGAAAACAATGTGAGAGCGTGTTGTAGCAATTTTTTTTTTTTGTGAATTTGAGAATCATCCTCTCTCATANACACACACACACACATGCCAAAAAAAAAAAACCCAAAACAAAAACACACATACAATCCTCCCTCCCCCTCCCGCCTGCCCACACACACCCCCTCACTCCCCCTCCCACATGAAAATGCAAACAGTGAAGTAGACACACAGAGTTCACGATAACGCCACCAAAGGTTTTCATGGCTATTCTTCCCTTTGGCAGGGTTGTATTGGTTAAGGCGCTTTGCAAAGAAGATTAACCAATATAGCACCTTTTAAGATGCCTTGCATTGTGTCTTAACCAATGTAACCTTGCCGTGTTATCCTCCTAGGCAATTCTTGTTCCATCTTTCCCTGTGCCATATCCTTGAGTCACCGTTTGTCAGGAAGTTGGCTCCAGTTCCTTGTATAATGCAATTTCACGTGCATGAATCAAAGTTTCAAAAACTAGACAACATGCTGGACCAGCTGCAATTTCAATCACAGAAATCTGCTCAGAATTGAGGGATTCATGGTCCGTTAAAGTTGGGAGGTGGTGCTGGCCGTCTAGGTTTGGACGGCAGACTTGGTACTGGCTTGAAAATTGATCCGGCGGTGACCAGTTTGACTCCCACCAGGCACACCATGGCCGAGGCACCCCTTGAGATTCTAGCAGCAATATCCCATGGTTCATTGGAGCCATTTGCGCCTCGGAGTGGCGGTCTGGTGTTTCATCTGGGTCCCGGCCGCCTTGGGCGCCCGGCACTCACACTAGTGCTTTGTCAGGGACAGAGACTCGATGATGCTCTCCGAATCGCGTAACGGGTGCTACGGTGGTTAAAATTGCGTGTGGTTTGGTGCATTGGAAAGTTTGTGACTAGAAATATAACTCTGCTGATGTGGTCTTTGTGCAAAAATCCAACTGAAATTGATCACCAGCTCTTCAAACTTTGGGTGCTGCTGAATTCCGTGAGAACTCTGCTCACATTGTGTGTGGCGACCATAAAGCAGACGCTTCATCTAGGAATGCTGCCCAAAAAGGCTGTGAACCTCAGGACATGGTCAGGCCACATTAGAATTGCATTTCCAACAAGTCTGGCCTGGAAATTACCGAGAACATTGTGCTCCAACATTGTGTAGTCCCGGCTGAACCCTGTCTCCTTTACTCTCCCCTACCACAGGTCGGACAAGCTATGACCATTGCAGCTCTGAGATGACAACCCCCTCCACATTTTTTGTGACTAGTGCCACCTCACAAGAAGATGGTCAGCACGCATCCAACCTCACCATCACCAATAGAAACACCAATAACTCTACTACTACAACACCACGCAAACACCTGGCAGCGAAAGCCACCCACGATACGGACGTCAACATCATCCTAGTTGTGTGAAACACCTTTGAGCCCAAAACCGACATGGAAAAATTAAGCCCTAGCAAGGAGACCATAGCCTCAATGAAAGCAAGGCAGAACAAAATTCTCAAGCAGCCGCAGTGGTGGCTACCACCGTGGCCGCCACAACCGTTGCCTCTGCCTCAACCGGAGGTCAACCTCTTGGAGGTCAACCCCCATGCGGATGCGCCACCTCCCGTCCCACTGAACACCGTGCTGGCTCACAGCAAACCGGAACTTATTGGACAACAATCTGGAAAGAAACCAGAAGGTGTTTTCCACATCAGAAGCGCCACTACATTTCAGAAACCCAGCAAACCAACCACAGTCATCAGCCGCGGTGAAGCCCTCATCAACGCGGGCCCACCCCCAACTCAGTTCGATAGAGCACACAGTTTCATAGAGTACTCAGTGTGGCAGAGTACTCNATATAAATTCTTCTGTACACCCTTCCTGTGTTTTTCTGGCCTGGACCTTGCCCCCAAATTTGTGCACCTACTTGGTTAAATCCTAGATATCGGAGCCCTGGTTCAACCTTTTGTGGGAGCTCTAAGACTGCCAAACTGACCAAGGTTTGCTCGTGAGAAATCAGCGTCAGTTAAATCTGAGTCACTTGCTTCTCACTTTGATTCCTGTGACTCTGCTCACAGGTTCAAATCCCCCCATGAGCATTTTTCCACAACCCAGCTCACGATTTTGCTCCTCACAAGGTTACCCTGCCTATTTGCCCCTTCTTGGGCTACCAAGCCCACTTACCCCGAAACCTACTCCATGCATTATCCCATCTAGGGACTGCTCCACCTGGCCCCTCTTCCCAAACAGGCTACACCACCATTTCACCCCGCATTATCCTTCCCCCAAATCTGGGTAAACTCACCTTCCCATCACCTCACCTTCCCACCACCTCACCTTCTCACCACCTCACCTTCCCACCACCTTACTTCCCCATCACGTAACATCCCCACCACACCTTCCCAAAAACTCACCTCCCCACCACACGTTTCCACTACCTCACCTCCCCAAATCACCTCCACACCTCACCTCCCCACTGTTGAATGATATGCACCTTGTCCACAGGTTAGCTGGCTGGCGTCACAGACAGAAAACACATTTACTTCTCTATAGAGTAGGTCCTCTTGGTCTGTTCTGAGATAGGCCAGGAATGCACTGCCCGTAATGGGTATGTGACCTGGAGATCATCATGGGAAACACATTTTTGTGGCCTAGTTGGAACAGGCGACAGAGCTCATGGGTCGCGGGTTCAAACCCCGCGACGGCCACAGTTTTCTTTGTGGCCCAAAATGGGACAGGAAGCTTCTAGAAAACTTACTAGAGCCTGCCTTGAGGATGACACTTGGCGGTCTTAGGACACACACGGTA
>SZWC01008295.1:26935-38349 GCA_023375785.1 Penium margaritaceum
AATCAGCGTCAGTTAAATCTGAGTCACTTGCTTCTCACTTTGATTCCTGTGACTCTGCTCACAGGTTCAAATCCCCCCATGAGCATTTTTCCACAACCCAGCTCACGATTTTGCTCCTCACAAGGTTACCCTGCCTATTTGCCCCTTCTTGGGCTACCAAGCCCACTTACCCCGAAACCTACTCCATGCATTATCCCATCTAGGGACTGCTCCACCTGGCCCCTCTTCCCAAACAGGCTACACCACCATTTCACCCCGCATTATCCTTCCCCCAAATCTGGGTAAACTCACCTTCCCATCACCTCACCTTCCCACCACCTCACCTTCTCACCACCTCACCTTCCCACCACCTTACTTCCCCATCACGTAACATCCCCACCACACCTTCCCAAAAACTCACCTCCCCACCACACGTTTCCACTACCTCACCTCCCCAAATCACCTCCACACCTCACCTCCCCACTGTTGAATGATATGCACCTTGTCCACAGGTTAGCTGGCTGGCGTCACAGACAGAAAACACATTTACTTCTCTATAGAGTAGGTCCTCTTGGTCTGTTCTGAGATAGGCCAGGAATGCACTGCCCGTAATGGGTATGTGACCTGGAGATCATCATGGGAAACACATTTTTGTGGCCTAGTTGGAACAGGCGACAGAGCTCATGGGTCGCGGGTTCAAACCCCGCGACGGCCACAGTTTTCTTTGTGGCCCAAAATGGGACAGGAAGCTTCTAGAAAACTTACTAGAGCCTGCCTTGAGGATGACACTTGGCGGTCTTAGGACACACACGGTAGGACTTTAAGTGGAGGATAGCTCGTGCGGAGCCACCGCAAGCAAAAGCATTACCAAAGCTCTGCAAGTATAAAAGCATGTATCCTGTATGCATCCATTCATAGATCTTTCCTTTGAGACTCCTCACAGAGTGTCCAACCAAGGGTAGACAATAAAGACCTTCAAGCAGACTTTGTGACGTTGCCAACTGAACTCACCTAAAGTGTGGAAGCCTCGTTCAAGGGATTCACACTTTAGGTGGCCTCCCATGTCGGGACCCATTTTCTAGACCGTTGCTATCCGGCGCATTGACATAGGGTTATGAGCCCACACTTTTGGTTCCAAAGCACGCTTCCAAGACCGACTCGCGCATGGTCTTGCAGGGCGTACAGGTACAATAGGGACACATGTTTTTTATGGCTTGAATCTGCTCCACAGGCTCCATCGGCTTCTTTAGGTAAGGTGTGTGTGCACGTGGTGGACTAGGGGACAAGGAATACCTCCGTCCATGTTGGACAAGACCCTCGAGCCCCTACGAGATAAAGCTCTACCCCTTTAGAAGGTGGTACTACCCTGAGTCTGTTTTCTCACAACGGCACCACCGCCTTAGGCGATCATCCGTGGGAGGGGTATGCAACCAAACCAACTGCACCTTTGACAACAGTCGTATTCAGCAACCTCATTAGCCTCGTCAGCCTCAACAAAGCAGAGTAGCAGCAAAGCAGAGAAGACGAGCAACTACCAAAAATGATAGATCCAATTCAAGCCCACATTTAGGCAGGTATGTCCAAATTCACAGGGACAGGTTTTCCCTTGTGGAAATGGTAGTTTGAGATTTTCTTGAGCGTACATGGCTACGGACTGAGACAGCACACGCTGATGTGACAGTGACTACGCATGCGGCTGACCTTGCAGCATGGAAAACACAAAACAACATGGCTCTCGCCATACTTGTGACGTCCATCAACAAGAATGAACGATCCTAGGGTCATCATAGGATGCACGTTGTCCGCCGAGGCCTACAAAAAACTCTCATGAGTGCATCAATTAAAAGCCCTAGAAAACCAACTCTTCATCTTCCAAAGATTGATGTCAATGAGGGTGAGCAAATGAGCATCGATACCCGCATTTGTGCAGTCGTTTGACAACATGCTACAAGAGATCTAGCAAATGGAATGGAAACTCGACTCCAACACGCGTGTCATGATCCTTCTAATGGCGCTGCCGGAAAGCTTGGCGTCCTTGATCACCGTATTTGGCGGTTGGAAGGAAGTAGATCTGACGTATGAGGCTATCTCTGAACACGTCCATAACGAGTCCATGTGACGTAGTGGTAGTGAGGTAAACATCTCAGCCTATGCCTCTCGCTTTGGTGGACAAGGTGCAAGATTTTTCTCCGGTCAAGGTAGCAGCGGAAGAAGTGGCGGTGGAGGGAAAGACAATGGTAACAAGAAGAGTTCCAAGAAGCCCGGCAAATGTCAAAACTGTCCTAAGGCTGGGTTCTAGGCTAGGAACTGCCGTTGTCCCAGGAAAGTAGGCAGAAACAAGGGTGGGAAGGAGAAGAAGGAGCTCACCAACATGATGGCTGAAGGGTCGCATATAAAGGGGGCGGTGCTCCTTAGGCCTGGGGTATTCGCCCTTGACTCGGGAAACAAGCACCACTCCTCAAAAGAGAAGAGTGGATTTGTCTCCATGGCTGATTCTGACATGCGCATCAGGTGTGCAAATAGCGGCGTCAACCAGGCTATGGGCAAAGGGGACAAGGTGATCACATTCAATGTGAACGGTGTTGAGAAAGTGGTCAATCTGCAAAGGGTGGTGTACATGCCCTTGTTTGCAACAAACCTGCTTTTAGTCTGAAAAATCACTGACAACAACATGACGTGGTGCTCAGATACAAGGAAGCCGTGGCCCTAAAAAACAAGGAGATACAGATTTTTTACAACAAAGACAACCTCATGCTTCAAGTTCCAAGAGTTGAAGGCCTCTACGTGCTTTAAACAAAAGTCACCAAGGCGTCAGATGAGGGACTAGCATGTGCCATGGAGACAATGGCACCGAAGCCAAATGATGCACCACTTGCAACCGTTGCGGCTGCCACATCAACCAAGGACCTTGACACTAAGTTGTGGCACCGGTGATTTTGACACGTTCCAATGGTACATTACAGAAGACGTAGGAGCAAGAGATGGTGCGCAGAAAGGAAGGGTACACCATGAAGCATGGAGAAGGGAGTACATTGTGTGAAAAATGCATTGAAGCAATGGCAAAGAGGAAGCCATTTGGGGGAGGAGGTCAACGAGCGGAGAATGTCTTGGACCTGATACACAATGACGTGTGCAGACCCATCCGCACATCGTCTAACGAAGGAAGCAAGTACTTTCTGATCTTCATCCATGACCACAACCGCAAGTTGTGGATCCACTTCCTCAAAACAAAGGGAGAGGTCAAGGAGAAGCTCCTTGAGTTCATTGCCATGGTAGAGCGGCAAACGTTCAAGAAGGTGAGGACACTCCAAAGTGACAATGGGGTTGAGTACGAGGCATGCAAGCCTTGGCTCAAGCATCATGGCATCCGCCACAAGAAATCCACCCCTTACAACCCCCAACGCAACAGCGTGGCCGGTGGGATAAACCAGAAACTACTCGGCATGGTGTGAAGCATGCTCTTCAACGCCAAACTCCCACCTCGCTTTTTGGCAGAAGCTACAATAAGGGCTTGCTACCTCTTGAACCGCATCTCAATGAACGCCTTGCAGAAGCGTGAAAAGGATTATGAAAAGCATAAAAAAACCCAATAGGAAGCATGGTTAAGAAAAAAACTCAACACCTCTCATTTAAAGGTGTTCGGGTCGACTACATGGGTGAAGATCCAGTCGGGAGGCGGTGGAGGCGAGCTGGACACATGTTCCAATAAGTCATGGTTGGGCACGACACGTCACACAAAGCCTATTAGCTTTGGGAGAAGGCAGTAGGAAAGCTCATGAGGAGCCGCAATGTTGAGTTTGAAAAACGCAACCTTGGAAACGGAGAGCTGCTCGACCCGGTCCTCGCTTGCAAGGCGCAAGGGTGGATAATACTGTTTGAGTCCAAAGGCCAAGCACCGGACAACTGGCTCAATTTTTGAGCAGGTGGTGGGAATGGGAGAGCAAGTATACAAGATGATGTGGCATCTGACATGGACGCGGATACCAAGGTGTCTAGGAATTCTGAGTCTAACTTGGAGTCCGACAACTCCTCCAAAGACAACAACGGCATACCACCACCTGTGGTAATACTAGTAGCAAAGCAGGAAGCCGCACCAGCACCCTGGCGGAGTTTACGACAAGAGAAAACAACTTTGTGATGTGAGGATGATTGGACTGGCCTTATCTTGTCGTGCATGGCTTAAGGAGAGCCATCCACATTGGGAGAGGCCATGAATGACACAGATGTGGCCAAGTAGAAGGAGGCACTGGACAGCGAGCTCACGTCCATTGATGAGAACGGTACGTGGGTGCTAGTGGATAGACTAGACAAGGCCCACGTCATGGAATCCAAGTGGGTCCTCCAAGTGAAGAAGAAGCGAGATGGAAAATTAAAACATTTCAAGACAAGGGTAGTGGCAAAGGGGTTTTTCACAACGCCCGGGCTCTGACTATGACGAGACGTTCGCACTTGTCGTGACCTTTGCCTCCATCCGCTCTCTCCTTGCCATTGCAGTTGTAAGGAACCTGGAGATGCACCAGATGGACGTCACAACAGCTTTCCTTTTCGGGAACCTTGACAAGGAAGTGCTGATGGAGGTGCCCGAAGGAGTCAAAGCTCTTAAGGGCAAGATGTGCAAGTTGGTGAAAGTGCTCTACGAGCTGAAACAGGCCCCAATGATGTGGTACAATGAGATGGACAGTTTCATGACTGGTCTCTCCTTCACGCATTGCTAGAATGACCCAAGCATGTACGTGCACCATGATGGGAGAGGACTGATGCTGGTTTCATTGTATGTGGATGATCTGAACATCTGCTTGTCTTTGGTCAAGCTGATGGATGAGCTAAATGCAGGCCTCAACAAAAGGTTCAAGATGAAGGACATGGGTCCTCTAGAGTACTACCTCGGCATCGCCATCCAATGCAACCGAGCAACAGGCACCATCAAACTCAACCAAACCAAATACATCAGTGAGGTAGTAAAGCGCTACCACATGGAAGACTACAAACCTGTTGGCATCGCAATGACAACCGATACAAAGCTGAAGGTTTCCATGTTGCCAAGCAACAAAGCATGATGAAGGGAGATGCAGTACATCCCCTACCAGTTCGCCATGGGTAGCATCATGTACGCCATGGCACGGGCTCATCCGGACATCTGCTATGCTATGGGACAAGTGAGCAGGTTTGTGGCCAACCCAGGGCCACAGTATTGGCATGCAATGAAGCCCATCTTGCGCTACCTATCGAAGACGCGACACATGGGCCAAGAAGGTGCGGACCCCCTCTGTACAAGTGCTACACCGACACCGACTAGGAAGGAAATCTTGACGAATGCAAAACCACCTTTGGATATGTGTGAATCTTGAATGGTGCTGCCGTCTCATGGGCTAGCAGAAAGCAGGATTGTGTTTCCATGTCCACTGTTGAGGCAGAGTAACTTGCTGTATCTGAGTTATGCAAGGAGCCTCAGTGGTTGCGTAGTTTGCTCAGTAAAATGACAATGGTTGAGAAGGATGCCACGAACGTACGCGTCAGCAACATGAGTGCCATATTGATGGTTGAAGATGGAATCATCATGATGGAGCCCAGTGAACAACAGATGGACAGAGGTGCAAGGGAGAGATTTGTTGAATGTTATGCACCTTGTTCCCTGGCTAGTACAGTTGCTGGATGGAAAGACAAGGCATACACTGCTCTATGGAGTACATCCCCTTGGTCTGTTCTGATATAGGCCATGAATGCACTCCCTGTAATGGGTATACACCCTCGAGATCATTATAGGAAACACATGTTTGTGGCCTAGTTGGAACAGGCACCGGAGCTCATGGGTTGTGAGTTCAAACCCGCAACGGCCATAGCTTTCCTTGTGGCCCAAAATGGGAAAGGAAGCTTCTAGGAAACTTACTAGAGCCTGCCTTGAGGATGACACTTGATGGTCTTAGGACGCGCCAAGTAGGACTATAGGTTGAGGTTGGCTCCTGTGGAGCCACTACAAGCAGAAGTATTAGCAAACCTCTGCAAGTATAAAAGCCTATACCTTGCATGCATCCATTTACAGTTCCTGTCTTTGAGACTCCTCACAGCGTGCCCAACCAACTTCGTGAGGTCGCAAAATAAATGAACCTTAAGTGTTGATCCCTCATTGAGGATGATATGTTATCTTGGTTGCAATACCAAGAGCGGTTAGCGGCCTCCCGTGTCGGGACCTGTTTTCTAGACCCTTGCTATCCAGAGAATTGATATCCACCACCTTACCTTCAGAGCACCTTGCCTCACCCCACTTGCTGCTTAGATTCCTGTTTTGGTACTTTGGCCACAAGCTGTCCTAGCTTCCACTCATTGGTTCAATCAAAGACATTCCTTGTGTTCTCATTCTGGACATGGTTCCAGAGCTCAAGTGACCCTCATGTTGCCTCCCTCCGCCATCGCCACCACAGCCATCACTGCATTCCATCACACGTCCGTCGCAAGCGTTCTGTCATCTGCGCCTCAAATTCAATTCTGGCTGGAGCTAGTTGGAGTTGACCTCCCGCTCTACCTTTCAACCAAAACAAATATGTTTTCAGAATTTCTCTTCACATCAGCCATTTTGTGTCCTCCACTTCTGCCACGAGCGTTTTGCGTTCAGTCCTCTCAATCCAACTTCTCTTGCAGATAATGTAGTCGGTCTCCCCCTCTACCTATCCATTACCAAAACCTTTGTTTTTGGGTTCTCCCTCGGATCTCCCGGACATCAGTAGATTTCAACCTCCCACATCCGTTGCAAGCATTTTGCTTTTGGCGCTCCCATTCCCAAAAATTCTGGCCCTATCCTTTGTTGGCCTCCTGACCCAACCTTTCATCGTGCAAAATTTAGGGTTGGACACTTTTCACTTTTTTGGCCTAATTGTTTTTCCCGACTGCTCACCCGCCTTCTCTCAATCTTCCTTCATGGCCTCCATTGCTGCCATGGGCGGCTCCCTCCTTCCCATCAACCATCAGCACACAGCCGTAGCAATGCACCTTCACGCACTCTCGCCTTCCTCCGGTGGCACCTCCATCTATGCCACCTCCATCGACCCCAACAAGTTTCCGGCATGCCTTGACGTACCGCTCCATGGCCCACTCAAGGGCTCGGTGTCCAGTGGCCTCAACCACCCTCAGTCCACGTATGACCATGCCTAGAATGACAAATGACTTGTGGCATCACCCACTGTAACTAAAATGATCTTCCTCGCTGGGCGGATATCTGCTCAAAGGCTCGCCACGAGCGCAAAGCTTCCTGGAAGCTCCCCTTCATTGCTAGCTATGTGGCCACGTTCACCAGCACTTCCCTCCCTCTTGTTCTTGACATCAATGAAGGATCTTTGATCCAGTCCGTCTCTTTGTCCCCTTCTCTCTTTACCAAGTAAAATCTTGACTCAAGTGCGGCATCTTGCACTCTTTGAGATGTTGACACCGTTTCCCCACTTTTCTCTCCCGTCACAATTAATGGAGCCACCACCTCCATGATTACCACGCATCATTCCCAAGTACCCCTCTCGTCATCCGCTTCCCCTCATGGCTCTTTCTCCGGCCTCCATGTTCCCTCCCTTTGCACCAATTTCCTCTTAGTATGCCAAGTCCAACAAGAGGGTGTCACCATTCCCTTTCCCACCTTCGGCACTGAAGCTCACTTCATTTCCTCCTCCGGCTCTCCTCTCACCACCTTCCGCCTCTCAAGCAACCTCTACTACCTTTTCACTCCACAATCCCAACCAACCCTCGCCGCCTCTCCCTCTCTGACTTGCTTTTGCTGTCACATCTCCAAAACTCTTGTCCTTCACCATTACCGCCTTTGCCCTCCCAACTTTGCCGCCCTCCAATACCTCTCTTCTAAGAACATGGTCATCAGTCTCCCGCTTCTCCCGTGTATTCCTGATCTCCTCATCCCCACTTGTCCCTCATGCACCCTCGGCAACCTCAAAGCCACCGGCCATCCTCCTCACCCCTCCAGTGCCTTAGACCCTCTTGACTTGGTCCACCTAGACCACGTCAGCCTGATTCACCCCACCTCTCCCCAAAGTCACTCCTATTTCCTCACTGTCACTGATGACTCCACCCACTTTGGAACTGGACTCCCGCTCCCCTCCAAATCCGATGCACGAGATGCTTTCCTTCCATGGGCAAACCATGCCTCCACACACTTTGGCCATAGAATTCTCCATCTTTGATCCAACCATGGAGGCGAGTTCCTCTCCATTCTCCTCTACGAGTTTTTTCACCACCACGGCATTGACCATCAACTCACTGTTCCCGAGTCACCCAAACAAACTGGTGTTTCCAAGTATTACAATGGCGTCCTCCTCACCATCACCCGCACACTCCTCACCCATGCTTCCGCACCAAAGTCTTATTGCGCTTACGCTCTCCGCTACGCTTCCTGCGTCCACAACTTCTACCCCACCACCATTCTCCAGGATGTTTCTCCATGGGAGGCGTGGTTCAGTAAGAAACCGGACGTCTCTAATCTTTGCGTGTGGGGTTGTACGGCGTACGTCCTCCTCAAAAAGTTCCAATGCTCACAGCAACACACTTCCAAGGTCAGCCCACGTGCCTCCCCTCACATGTTTATGGGCTTTGCTCCAAAGACGACTGGTTACATGTTATTTGACCCCATCATGGGCGAGAGACGCACAGCATTGACGCCGCCTTCGACAAATCCCTTCCCTTCCACACTGCTACCTCCCACTCTACACCTACTCTCAAGTAGGCCCACTTTGACGTCCTTCCCTTCCCGTCGCCTCTCCCGACCCCATCCTCCATTACTCCTCCGAGCCCTTTCCACACTTTCTCCCTTGCCGGTTCCCCCTTCCTCCTCCCTCTACCTCATCTCCATCCTCTCCTCCCAGATTCCCCCTTCTTCCTCCCTCCCATCCTCCCTCCTCTCCTCCAAAATCTCCTCCTCTGACAATGGTTCCTCCCCCTCTCCATCCAACTTCCCATCCTACACTCCTCCGGTCCGCCCCTTCTTCCTACCCCCCCATTAGCCTCCAGGAGCTTCATGGTCACGGCCTCCTCCCCCCGTCATCCTCCTCTCCCTCCCTCCCTCCCTCCCTCCTCCCCACCCACGCTTCCGCCTTGTCCTTCCACCGGCCCTCGTCGCTCCTCCTGCTTTCAGCCACCCCTCTCTCGTGGTGGTCACCTTGGTCTCGTTGAGGACCCTCACAAAGCAGTCCTGTCTATCACAACTTCCCCTGCCACCCTTCCTCATTGGCTTTACCACGGTCCATCTCCCCCCGATTTACACCACCTTTCAGTTCCCGCCCTCTCTCCTCCCTCCACTCTCTTCCTCTCCATCACTACTACTCCTTCCCNCGTCGCTCCTCCTGCTTTCAGCCACCCCTCTCTCGTGGTGGTCACCTTGGTCTCGTTGAGGACCCTCACAAAGCAGTCCTGTCTATCACAACTTCCCCTGCCACCCTTCCTCATTGGCTTTACCACGGTCCATCTCCCCCCGATTTACACCACCTTTCAGTTCCCGCCCTCTCTCCTCCCTCCACTCTCTTCCTCTCCATCACTACTACTCCTTCCCCTCCCATCCTAGTTCCCGCCACCTATGAGCAAGCTCTTGGTTGGCCTCATGCCATGGATTGGCGCATTGCAATGGCCAATGAACCCGCCAAATTTCAGTCTACCAGAACCTCCTCTGAAGTTTTTTGCCCCCTCACCACCAACGTGGTGAAGGGTATGTGGATCTACCAGGTAAATGTTTCCCTTGGGAAGCCGGTCGATATCAAAGACCAGTATGTTGCAAAGGGTTTCTCTCAATGACACGGTGTTGAACTCTTTGATACGTACTCCCCAACAGCCAAATTCACTACCTTTTTCACCCTTCTCCACATTGCCGCCGCTTGCAATATGGATCTCCACTCCATGGATGTTTCCGTCGCCTTCCTCCAAGGTGATCTTCATGAGACCATTTTTCTAGAGCCTCCCACGAGTTATCCCACCAACCTCTCNGATGCCTTTTGGTGCCTTCATTGACCCGTCTACAGTCGCAAGCAATCACCTCGTGAGTGGCACTCCAAGCTCCGCTGTGCTCTCATCTCCTTTGGGTTCCAAGCTGCCCAGTCCGATGCTAGTCTATTAATTCATACTTCCTCTTCCGGTTTCCTTATCCTTGCTTACATTGACGACATGACGCTTGCCTTGAGTGACCTCACCGAGCTTGTTGCCCTCAAAGAAGCCCTCATGCAGTAGCTCACCGTGAAGGATCCCGGCAAGATCACCCACTAATTGGGCATGGAGGTTCGGCAAACCGCCCCAACCGAACCGTCATCCTCAATGAAAAAACATACATCAAATCTTTCCTCCTACAATTCAAACCAACCACGGTCTCACCGGCCCTTCTTTGTCCACCAACAGACCCTCTTTGGACCCCTTTCCTGAGTTGGTTGGGTATCACATGTATGCCGTGATCTGCGCGTGTCCTGGCCTGGCTTACCCTCGCAGTGTCCTCTACCTCTTCGCTGGCCTAGGCTGCTTCTCCACCTACCACCGGCGTGCTGCCAAGCGAGTCCTCCGCTACCTCCACTTCACTTTGTTGTACGGCCTCAGTCTTGGTGGATCCCCGGACATCTGTCTTGAGGGTTTCACCGAATCTTCTTGCACTGATAACCAAGAGGATCCCCGTTCTACCCAAGGCAATGGTTTTTGCCTTTGTTCTGGTCTCATCAGTTGGTGATCCACTCGGTCCTCTTCCGCATCTCTCTCCTCTTGCCAGGTGCAACTCTATGCAGGCACAATGGCAGCACAAGAAGCCACCTGGCTCATCACCCTACTTTGTGAGCTTGGGCATCCTCAGCCTCAGCCTTGCTTGTGGTGCGACAACGCCAGCACCATCGCCCTCACCAAGGACCTGGTGTTCCATGCTTGTACCAAGCACATCGAGCTTCAGTACTTCTACATCCACAAGCAGGTGAAATCTGGTCTCCTGGACGCCTGCCATGTGTCCTCCGCGGCCAACTTAGCGGATATCTTCACTAAAGCCCTCTCCCACAAAGACCACCACCGCCTCCCTCTTCTCGGCCTTTGCTCTTCTGAGCTTCAAGAGGTTTCAACGTGAGCACCAAGATTCTAAGGGGTGTGTCAAAGGAATCAACGTGCTTCTCATGTTGATTCCTTTGACTCACCTCACAGGTTCAAATCCTCCCATGAGCATTGTTCCCCAACCCAGCTCACCATTTCACCCCTCGCAAGGCTACCCCGCCTACTTTCCCCTTCATGGACTACACCGCCCACTTACCCCCAAACCTACCTTGCTGTTTAGCTCCCTGTTCTGCTACTTAGGCCACAAGATGTCCTAGTTCTCACTAATTGATTCAATCAACCACATTCCTTGTGTTCTAATTCTTGAAAATCAGTATAATTGCTTGTGCACCATAGCTGTGACTTGAGACCACCCCGCTGTGCCCCTACCTAGTTTCCTATCT
>SZWC01008295.1:59488-74792 GCA_023375785.1 Penium margaritaceum
CACGAAGGACTCGCGGTTATGACGAGATGAATCAGACCCCGAAAAGGACTCGCGGTTCCAGCACAGGACTCGGACTCGCGAGTCCGGACCGTGAGTCCGGGAATTTTGTGTGCAGGCTTAGTTGGCGGCCTCCCATGTCGGGACCCATGTTCTAGTCGGTTACTATCCGGCGCATTGACACTCGCGCAGCGTGAGGGGAAGCAGTGGGACACCGCCATCATGTCAGAGTTGGCGTCCATTACTAAAAACGACAGGTGGGAGCTGGTTGACAGGCCGAAAGACACCAAGGTCATCAGCTCCAAGGGGGTCTTCAAGACCAAGTTCACAAAAGAAGGTGTGGTGGACAAGTACAGGGCGAAGCTCATGGCAAGGGGGTATGCACAGCGTGAGGGGGATAACTACAATGAGACGTTTGTCCTCGTTGCGAAGTTCACAAGCATATGTGCGCTCCTTGCGGTGGCAGCCGAAAAGGATATGGAGCTCCACTAGATGGACATAAAGACGGCCTTCCTCAATGGCATCATCGACAAAGAAATTTACATGGAGTCGCCAGAGGGCGGAGGCTATAGGTTGGACGCTCCGGAGGGCAAGGTGTGCAAGTTGCCGAAGTCCTTGTACAACCAAATTTATCGCCTTGATACTGGTACCAACAGATTGACATCTTCATGGCACAACTCGGCTTCAAGCGCTGTGAGGCGGATCACATCATGTACGTGTGACAAAGTTAGAGGCTTTATCAGATCATTGCACTCTACGTGGACGATCTTATCTTGTGCTCCTCCGACTTGCCAAGTCTACAGGAGCTGAAAGAGCAGCTGAGCAAAAGATTCCAAATGTCACACATGGGGGAGCTGGAGTTTGACCTCAGAGTGAGAATCGTGCGTAACGAGATGGTGCGTAAGCTTGAGCTAGCGCAGGCCAATATGTGGCCGAGGTGCTGAAGCGGTACGGCATGGAGGTCTGTAAACCAATCTGCAGTCTTGTCTCCATGACTTCTGAGCAGAGTGTGGTAATGGCACCGTAAACAAAAGAAGAGCAGGAGGATATGGCATGGGTACCCTACCAATCAGTGGTGGGCAGCCTCATGTACCCCATGGGGGTGATTCAATCGAACCTGGCCTACGCGGTGGGCCAAGTGAGAAAATACGTGTCCAACTCAGGGCCACTACATAGGCAGGCAGTCAAGCACATCCTTCGCTACCTGCACGCTATGCAGCATGCCCGCATACGGTTTGACGGCAAGAGGCGGCCGGACCCCTTGTATCTGGTCTGCTACACAGATGCAGACTACGATAAAGGAGAGTACATCGCACTGGCCAAGGCAGTCAAGGAGGCAGTGTGGCTCCGCAGGTTATTGGGGGAGCTGGGCGTGCTGCAATAGGAGCTTGCGGTGGTGCAAGAGGACAACACCGGCTCGCTGACCAACAACTCGATGCACCACCGGTCGACGAAGCACATTGAAGTTAGTTATCACTATGCACGGGACATGGCCGAAAAGGGGCAAGTGGTGCTACAGCATTGGAGCACGCACAACATACTTGCGGATTGCTTGACCAAAGTAGAGCGCGTGGACCGACACAAGAGAGCGTGGCCGAACTTGGGATGACCAGCTATGATGCGCTGGAGGGCGCAGCGGAAGACAAGTGAGAGCAAGCTGGAGCAGCGGGCATGAAAGGTGCAATGGGGAGAATGTTGGAAAAAAACTGCCCCTCCACATGCCCAAGTGCGGCTCCTGGAGGCGCCAACGAGCCGCCAGAGAGACAAAAAACCTCGCAGTTGGATCTAGCAGCTCGAGAATTGCTTGGATTCTAAAATAGATGATTATCCCTAGAAGTTGACAAGATGTTGAATCCGGTGGAGGTTGTTTCACCAGATTCCGACAAGTATCGAGGGAGATATGGGCTTCCAAAGTTGAGATGTGCATAGCGGCTCTGGGAGCTGGCCGCGACTTGACTTTCGGTGAATAATTGACCAAACCGAGTAACAAAGGTTCTTTCTAGAGATTGTTCTCCAGAAGTTCTCCTGAGGCATCCGGTGGATAATCCACTGGATCCTATAGTGCAATTTGTTACTGAGGGCATTTGCCAAAATCCTGGCTCAGCGTCTGAAACACAATAGTACGTTTTAATACTCAGGGACTTGGTCAAAATTCTGATTGCAAGTCCGCGGACAGGTTTCAAACCTTGTCACACCCCATCACCAAGCTCGACCCAAAAATTGGAGAGGTGCATCAAGACAGTGCAGGGGACCCCTACACCATGTGCAATGAAATTTGCACCTTGGGAAAGGCGTTTTACATGTGATGGAAGGCGCCACGGTGTGTGCACGCCATGGAGGCTTAAGGCGTTTCTATGGTGGGTGAGACCTGCGATTCATCACGCACAATTTGCGCTAACACATGGCCAAATCATGCGCGGTTTGGTGCATTGGAGAGCTCATGCTGGCCCTATAACTGATTTAAGCATGTCTATGTTAAGAAACTAATGAAAAATTGCATTTTTCCCTTCGCAAAAGTGACTTTCTCAAAATGCCTGCTCACATAGCGTGAGGCGACCAGAAAGCTCACGCTCAGTCTCAAATTCGCCCAAAAATAGAAAACGTGAGCCACTAAAGACAATCAAACCAACATCGGGACTGCAATATGTGTATTTCCTCACAAATAACATCATAGACAAAGAGATATACATGGAGGTGCCAGAGGTGGTGGAGGCGCACGAGGGCAAGATGTACAAGCTGCGGAAGTCCTTGTATAGGCGAAAACAATCGCCTAGATATCAGACATGGCGGAGCTAGAGAACTACCTTGGGAAGAGCATGATGCAGAAACAGAGGGCGTGAATGCTTGACCTGGGGCAGGCCAATCACGTGGCCAAGGTGTTGAAGCAATACGACATGAAGGTTTGCAAACAAGTCTACAGTCCTATCTCCATGACCTCTAAATTGAGTGTGGCAATGGCAATCCAAAGAACAGAAGAGCGGGAGGATATGGCAGGGGTGCCCAACCAATCGGCGGTGGGAAGCCTCGTGTACGCCATGGTGGTGACTTGACGGATCTGCCCGACACGGTGGGCCAAGTTAGTAGGTACGTGGCCGATCCAGGGCCACTGCAGTGGCAGGCGATCAAGCGCATCCTCCGTTACATGCAGGCAATGAGGTACACACTCCTCAGGTTTGACAGCAAGGGGTGAGCAGAGCCCTTGCATCTGGTCAGCTACACAGATGCAGAAAACGCTGGTGATGTGGACAAGCCGAAGTCCACATCCGGCTACGTGTTCTTCCTTGCTGGTGCAGCGGTCTTGTGGTACAACAGAAAGCAAGACTGTGTCGCCACCTCCACAGTGGAAGCAGAGCAAATCGCACAAGCCAAGGCGGTCAAGGAGGCACTCTAGCTTCGCAGGTTGGTGGAGTAGCTAGGTGTTCCGCAATANTGGGCCAAGTTAGTAGGTACGTGGCCGATCCAGGGCCACTGCAGTGGCAGGCGATCAAGCGCATCCTCCGTTACATGCAGGCAATGAGGTACCAGCAAGGGGTGAGCAGAGCCCTTGCATCTGGTCAGCTACACAGATGCAGAAAACGCTGGTGATGTGGACAAGCCGAAGTCCACATCCGGCTACGTGTTCTTCCTTGCTGGTGCAGCGGTCTTGTGGTACAACAGAAAGCAAGACTGTGTCGCCACCTCCACAGTGGAAGCAGAGCAAATCGCACAAGCCAAGGCGGTCAAGGAGGCACTCTAGCTTCGCAGGTTGGTGGAGTAGCTAGGTGTTCCGCAATAGGAGCCTACACTAGTACAAGAGGACAATACCGGCTCCATCGCGCTGACCAACAACTTGATGCAGCGCAGTAAGACAAAGCACATTGACGTGCGTTATCACTACGCACGGGACATGGTTGAAAAAGGGCAGCTGGTGCTGCAACACTGCAAAACGCACAACGTGCTTGTGGATTGCTTGACCAGAGCGCAACCCTTGGACCGGCACGCAATGAGCATGGCCGGGCTTGGGATGACCAGCTGCAATAGGCTGGAAGGCGCAGCAGAAGATGTGTGAGAACAAGCAGGAGCAGCGAGCATGACAGGTGCAAGGGGGAGAATGTTGAAGATTTGCCCCTATGAATGCCCAAGTGCGGCTTGAGTACTGCTTAGATTGTAAAATTCACAATTGCCCATGAAACTTGACGAGTTTGAGGGCGTGATGGAAGTTGTTTCACTGGAATCGGACAAGTAACGACAGAGATATGGGCTTCCAAAGTTGGGGTGTGTGCTGCGGCTCTGGGAGTCGGCCACGGTTTGACTGCCGATAAACAATCAACCGGAACAAGTAACAAAACTCCATGTAGGGATTTTGCTCCAAAAGGCTGCTGAGGCATCCCGGGAATAATTTGCCGGATGTCAGTAGTTCAGTTTGCTACTGAGAGACTTCGCCAATATCCTGGCTCGGAGTCCGAAACTCAATAGCTCAATTCTGACTGCAGGTCCGCGAACAGGTTTCGAACCACATCAATCCCCATCACGAATCTTGATGATTAATTCATCCAAACAGAACCCGAACAGGCGCGTGGGGCACGGCCACTATGTGTAGGGACATCTGCGCCTCCGGAATGGCATTTTGATGGGTCCTTGATGAGTGAGGGCGCCTCAGCGGGCAACGTGGTGCACGCCGCTAACTCAACGGTTGGTTTTGGGTGTTGTGCTTTGGCTGACGTAGCAGGAGCTACGGTGATCTGAATCGCGCACGGTGTGGTGCATTGGAGAGATCATGATTAGCCCTACAAATGGTCAGATCATGTCCATAGCCTAAAATGAATACACAATCGCATTACTCCCTTCACAAAAGTTACTGTCTCACAACTCCCTTCCACTCCCAGGAACATAGTGTGAGGCCACCAGTAAGCTCACGCTTAGACTGGGAACCCACGCCAAAAAAGAAAGCCGTGAACACCAAGTGCAAATGCTTTGGGGCACGTTGGAACTGCCTCCACCCAGGGGTCGTATTCAGACATCTAGGGGAATGTTCATTCCTATCCATGTTCCAAGCACATGGGTTGCATCTCATGCAATAACTACGAACATCAACACTCCATCCTGGGCACCAATAGTGGTTTGAGAGTGTCTGTCCTATCTTTCTAGGTCATACATGACCAGCCACTGGGAGGTCATGAAACTAGGGGATAACATTCACTCAAAGGTATCCCAAGTTTGGCATAACGGCTTGTTCTCTGTATTTGTAAATTGGCAAAACCTCCACCAATCCATACTTGTCCAGATCCTTAGATTATTGAAACCAAGAATTAAGGCTGCACACCGAATCCGGTTCGCGAATCCTTGGCTGGATTCGGATTCGTGAGTCCAAATCCAAGCCTGGATCCGGACTCGTGGATCCAAGACCAGGATTCACGAATCCTCTTGGATTCGTGAATCCATTGAATCCAGCGGGAACAATTCACTAACTGTTGCTAGTGATGCAGTTCAACCACAAATAGATTCACTGATTGCATGGAGTGTGGCGACCTCCATATACAGTTTCTGAATTTTGGGGATTGAGATGGATGTGCAGCATTGCAGTACAGTTGCTGTGGATAGTTGCGCATCCAAGGCACGTCTAGAGCACAACACATGCCTTATGCCACGTAGTGTTCCATTTTGTTTCCAACTTTCTGTCCATGTCCCAAAGAACTGGGACGCGGACAAGTATTCTTTGGTACTCATTGCGGACTTGTCCATGTTTGTGGAGTGCCACTCTTTGTTTTTCACCCCTCGAGTGATGGTTGTGCATCTAATAAGAGTTCTCCACTACAACTCGTGCATTCCATTGCACGCCAGTACTCCAAAAGCAAGACCCTTTTCTTCCGCATCGCAATCGCTTGTACACAAGGGCGCAATGAAAGGGCATAGTAAAACCAAAGCCGTTGGATCGTCGGATTGCACGGATCGCAAGGAACAGGGTTTGCAAAGAGATATTGGTTTGTCCATTTTGTCCAATTTTGTATGCTAACGTCTTCAGTCGTGTGACTTTTTTATCAAGAGAAAAAACATGTGTGCCTTTGATGGACATCTTTGCACAAGTGAAGACGTTTACGGTTGTTCAAATCAATGATCGGACATCCCATTTGTTCAAACAGCTATCACAATGGATCAGACCTACGAACAACCAATAGCAAAAATGCAAGCTTAAAGTGAAAGAAGAAGTGAAAGAACTGTTTGGTGATGAAAAAGGACCCGTTACAGTCCTCCCAAGCACCCGACAACATTTCGAACACACACACGAGGTTGGATGAAAGGTCCAGCCTAACAGCGCACGGCCGGATCAGCCAAGCCAGATACTCGCACGGCAACGCTAATGGTCCGAACCGAACGCTCGCGTGGCCTCATCGAGAGTGATGGCCTGTGATTCAGACCACACACGTGTCATGTGTGTGCCAGCTCATTGATGCTTGGCACATGCATGATTGGCACTCAGGCCGTTTTTGCAAACGCCGACCTGAAGTTCCGGAGTTTTGAAACTTCGGAACTCAAGATCGCCGCTCGGCGGTCTGAGCAGCGGAGATGAACCCCTCAGTCACTGTATTTTCAAGTCAGCCCCTCCCCCCTCCCCTCTCCCCAGGATTCAAAACTGGATTCCCGAGTCCCAAAATGAGACCCACCCTTGGATCCGGATTCGTGAATCCGGGTCTGGATTCGGGATTCGTGAATTGGATTCACGAATCCTTGGATTCGTGTGCAGCCTTACCAATAATCCACGTACCATCCTATCTGTATCCTATTGAAAAATCTATTAGAGGGGATGTTGTCACAAGATGGTTTTCTTAGAGGTGTAGGGGGATCACGTGTTTACATTGTAGCGGTAACAATGGCCATGAAAATTCCACCAACCTTGGTAGTCGCTTTAATTACCACATGCTATCAGTTCAATTGATCGGCCATTGTGATGCATCTTGGATGATGGGCCCATGTGAACAAAAATCGTCTCATGTATTCACTCCACTGTGCTTTTCATCTTAAAATTTTGAGTTCCATTTTGAACAACACCAGTAGGTTATGTTTGATCACAACCGTCATGTGCCCCTCACTGCCCTTGAGGTAACAATGCCATATCTTAAAAGCGTGTACCACAGCGAGGAGCTCCTCATCACCAGTCGTGTACCGCATTTCCGTGGGGATGAGCTTCCGGCTCTTGTATGGAACTTGATGGCTATTCTGCGAGATAACTACTCTCAATCCTACTGCCAACACATCACATTCCACCTCCCACATTTGCGATGGATCCATAAGAGCAAAGATGGGTGTTGTGAAAAGAATTTCTTTGACTTTGAGGAAACCGCTCATGTTATCATCTTTTTCCATTCCTAAAGAACATCTTTTCACCTGAGATTGGTTGAAACAGCTACCAACATCATACATCCTCCCATAAACAATGTGAATTATTTTGCAAGGCTGAGGAAAGACCTAATCTTTGCCATGTCTTTTTGGGTGTGGCAAGTCAACCACGGCCTGGGCCTTTTGTGGGCCAAAACGGACACCATCCTTGCCAAATACGTGTCCAATGTCTTCAAGATCATCTTGTGCAAAATCAAACTTGCACACTTCTGCATGGAGTTTTGTCTCCCAGATGATCATGAGGAATTTGCACAAATTTTCTATGTGCTTTTCATTTTTTTATAATAAATATAGGATGTCCTCCTTGGAAAACAAAGACAAACTGACGATGTTGTTTTTTGAACATTCATTCTATTTAGCCTTGAAAGGTTACGAGGGTGTTTTATCTAGCAAACCACAGATCCTAAAATGGACAATGTCCCATGTGCATCTGAAACATTGTTTTTGGCACATCATCTTATGATACACCGATTTAACGGTACCCTTTCAACAAATCCAAGGGGAAAAATACCTTTTCTCCTTGGAGTTGGTCCAACAGGTCTTCCATTTGTGATGAGGGATGCTAAATCTTCACCGTTAGCTTGTTGAGCGCTTGATAGTCCACGTACACATGCAAACTATTGTCCTTTTGTTTAAAAAAAGGATTGGTGGACCATACGGTGATGTACAAAGACGGATCCATCTTTTTATACGTTTCTGTGTATAATAAAATTTGGCCTCTGGTCTTTCTACGTAGACAAGGTGATACATTTATCTAAACAGATGAGTCACCACTTTTGTATCGGAATCATATGGCCCATGTGTCGTTCTGGTAGAATCCCAGCTGATGAGTCTTGGAATACATCCAAGAAATTTTCCAACATGACTTGTCCTCGTATGGCGTGTCTTCCTTTTACTCACCCTCCACTTTCTATAGTTAAGCCAAAATGCATCCCTGCCTAATATCTCTCTTGAGTTGTAGTTTAGACAAGCTCGAATGGATTTAGTCGTGTGGGTAAAAAATCCATACATGGAATTAGAGTAAGTCAACGCCACCGCTTACGGAAAATCAAGAAACATCGAACTTGTCTTTTGTGGAGATAGGAATCACCTGAACCATGTCATAAAGGTCAAGAAGGTTGATAGCCTTCAATGTGATGCTCTATGTGTACTCTTGAGTACATATTTCTGCTTTGTCGGTACCGATCATGGGTACATGAAAGGGTTTCACCAACAACAACCACGCTATCTGATGGCTTGTACTTGAGGCCCACCTGTTGGATAAAACCAAGGGTAATGAAGGATTCTTCCCCACCGATGTCAACCAGCACATTCACTAGAGAACAACCTAGGTGTCTTTTGCACTGCATCAACATGTTTCATCCACTCATTTAAGTGAAAAGTCTCAATGACGGCAATCCAAGTCTGTGGCAAACATGGAAACGGTACGGAACACAGCATAACTCCCATGACCCACCCACCCAGCTCCAAATCGTGTGGCTATCTTGTGTACGTTTTGGAAGGTCCTTCCAGTCTTTTGATGTGACTGAGATAGAACTGTTTTCCAAAGGTGCCATGAATGTGATTGAGCTCATCGCTTTGAGAATGTTTGCTTCAATCACCAGGTCACATAATTCTTGTGTAGGTGTGGGTGCCTGCACCACAAAGCATTTTTGATTGTGCATCTCATCTAAAGATGCAAGGTCTACAAGGTAATGACAGTCAGCAACTGGGGAAAAAAATCAACAAGAGGAAAAATGAAACTGAGAAATTTGAGCTCGTTAGGAATTCAATTTTTTTTACATCCTCATCCAAAAACATGAACCCACACTCATGACACGTCGTTTTCCTTGTGTAGTCACCACTAACACCACTCAAGGATGGGGAAAACTGACACCATGGCCTTGCCATTTTCCATGGCCATGCTCATTGCCACGGCCACAACCCTGTCCATAGCCTTATTCGTGGCCTCCTGATGGACCATCCCCACAAGGTGCTATAATTGTAGCTAATGTTGTAGCATCTTGTCCACCACCAGAAGCCTCAAGATACTGAGCCCTAAATTGGTCAGGCTGCATACAGTTTTGTTCAAGTCCTTTGAGGAAGGCTGTGTTTTGATGCTCACGTGCTGCTTGTTGCTCATTGTTGTCACGGCTGTGCTTTTGGTTGGGGCCTTCTGCCCGCCTGTCTTCTTGAAAGTGGGATATGGGGGCTACGACACTTAGCCCTAGCTTACTTTCCAGTTGTCCCTCCAGTCCATGCAACATCCACCCGCATGTGGCGGCATTTCTACGCACGTGCATTGAACCCTTTATCTGAATGATGCTTTGGGTTAGTCCAAGATGCATTGCTCGTGTCGTCATACAACGTCCTCCAACTTATCCAAGCCTAGCTTGTTGCCGTCATAGTGGTCTTCTCCCCTAGCTTCTCCCTGGCAAGACCATCACTCAAGTAATCCAACCACAAGCACTTTGGGTGATTGAAGGTCCCATCGCCCTTGGTGAAGTTTTTGGATTCCTCCACAAGTGTGGTGAACTTGCTCAAGTAGGCCCCAAGCAAGCAAGAAAGGTGCCTGAATTCCTAGATCTTGTAGAAGGCATACTATGCCTCCTTAGAATTAGTACACTTCTATCACATGAAAGCATAGAGAGCCTTACATGGCACTAATGATAACCACTTCATGTTTGGCTGATGCGCACTCCACTCCTTGACCGCGTACTTCAAGAGATTCTCTTCAAGACAAGTCGTGCAAGGTCACCCCAATGACTGAGTTGAGTCTTTTAGACATGCAAAATGTGCTCCATCTGCATCTGCAATTCAGTCAATTATTCATCCTTTTGGAATATTTGTACCCTGTGGAGAAAAGAAGTGTTCTNACTAACTCAATGATAGCCTCAAGGGCCTTACACTTTCTGTGTGCCGTTGTCCACTGAAGGAGGATATGGATTGAACATGCCTCTGAGGGGATCCACATTTAGGAGGAAGCTTTTACATCTCAGCTTTTGGTACTAATCTTGAGGTTTCCCACGGACTTGGTGGTTGCCTTGACAAGCTTCTCACATGCAGCGCAAGTTTCCTTTTCCACGATACCTTCCAACTGTTGTTCATGAGAGCTTTCTATGCAGTGTGCCTTTGCTTCTGGAAACAGCCTTGCTTTTGTTTGGAGCTGCTTGCAATATGATGAGTGCCTTGCCCTTCTTGAGCGATTGGCTTGATTTCACCTCACGAAGATGGCGATGATAAAAAAACTTGTTGTTTTCGCCGTTATTGACATTGTGCTCTGTGTCGGGGTCTAAGTTCACGCGGTCCTCCTTGAGGGCATCCTCTGTCACATAGGATTCATCTAGAAGTTCTTGAACATTCTCACCAAGAAGTTTGTTGGCTTCTGCATGCTTCTCAGTTTTTCCTTGTTTATTGTGGGTTTCCTTTGGCAACACGGTTGTTGTTGCTTTGGCCACTAAGCTCATGATGCCGGCTCAAATCATCTGGAGTCTTCCATGAGCATGTGGTGAGGCCGTCACCACCTTGTCCTTGTTGGTCTTAGACTGTCTGGAACTTTCCCTTTCCTCATGCATGACACTAGCATGTCACGACCCCTTTATGAGGGTCACCCACAACCCCAACGAGGTGTTACATGTCATGGTTTTTGTTTGTGCTGTCGTAATTGGTGAGGTTACTTGAAAAAGACTACTTATCTCTATGCCAGAGCAGACGGCACAACCAAGCTGTAAAAATTCCTAGTTTCCTATGCCACTGCAGTTAGCACAATCACATCATAGAAAAATGCCATTTGCCTATGATGCCACAGTCGCCACAAGCAAAATTCCTAAGCCATGACTCACAGTACTATACAACCTATTGAACCTAGAAAAAACAGAAGCAAAGAAAAAAGTGAAGGGGGACACAAGAAGTTGAGCACCACCTAAAAGTGAGGATGATGGGAGGTGAGCAACTCTACTATAGAGTCTGCAACCTTTCACACTCCCCCCACAGTCCTCGTGTCTTCTCTTTTGTCTTCTGGCCTTGGCCTCCTCTTGACTTCTCTTGGCACGTCTTGTCCCTCCTTGATGTTGTCTCCTTTAGGCACATAGNAGTCTAGATTTTCTTATGGTCTAGATAGAAAAAAGCCAAGAAATTCTTTCACCAAAGGGAAGTGTTAATTTATTGGGAAAGGGCAACCACAGCTATGGATGGTTAAGTAACTTTGGAACTTCGCCGGAAGCGCCGTCGGCGGCCCTTAGAGCACTACTGAGTTGAAATGTTTCGAGGTAATTTGCACAAGAGAATAATTTGCCAATTGGTCACGACCTTAGGGTATGTGACAAGTATGTATTAACAGATCAAGGAGAAATGGGAGATTATCATACTTCTTGCCCTATTATTTGCGTAGCTTGGCTCTATCAAAAGATAAAACATAGCTTCTTTCTTGTAGTTGGGAAAAAAGCCTTGTGGATGTTTTCTTCAGAATTCTCTAGGAGTTCAGATTTTTGCAGAACCTTGATGTGTTATGGAAGAGCTAGAAGAAGGAGATATTTCAGCACACTTAAATGATTATCAAGAACTGAAAAGGCTTTGCATCGTAGTTAAGGAAGAAATAAACCCTTCTGTTATGGTTTACATTGGTACCTGTACTACAGAGATTATTTAGATGGATTTAGAGGAAAAAAGTCTAGATTTTCTTTACGTTTTAAGGTCGTACCCTCTCCTGGAATTTTTCTTCTTCTTATAGCTGTCAAAAGCATTNGTTACTTGAAAAAGACTACTTATCTCTATGCCAGAGCAGACGGCACAACCAAGCTGTAAAAATTCCTAGTTTCCTATGCCACTGCAGTTAGCACAATCACATCATAGAAAAATGCCATTTGCCTATGATGCCACAGTCGCCACAAGCAAAATTCCTAAGCCATGACTCACAGTACTATACAACCTATTGAACCTAGAAAAAACAGAAGCAAAGAAAAAAGTGAAGGGGGACACAAGAAGTTGAGCACCACCTAAAAGTGAGGATGATGGGAGGTGAGCAACTCTACTATAGAGTCTGCAACCTTTCACACTCCCCCCACAGTCCTCGTGTCTTCTCTTTTGTCTTCTGGCCTTGGCCTCCTCTTGACTTCTCTTGGCACGTCTTGTCCCTCCTTGATGTTGTCTCCTTTAGGCACATAGCGATGGAGAGGCATCTTAGAATTGTCTAGGTTTCCCTTTCCTTTTTTTTTGGAGTGCTATCAGGTCGTGAGAGTTCCTGATGTTGCAAAGGGGAGCTGCTCCAGTGTTTAGTTGAAGGGGTGAGGAGGGAATCTTGAAAAGAAGAGGAGAATTGGTGGTTTGGGGATGGGCACTTCCCACCCTATCCACCAATAATCCACGTAGCTCTTTGGGAGGATATGGAACAGAAACAACCATCATCAACAGCTTTCTAGAGTGTTGTACGATGCTTCAAACTAATCTTGAGGAAAATAGTCTAGATTTTCTTATGGTCTAGATAGAAAAAGGCCAAGAAATTCTTTCACCAAAGGGAAGAGCTAGCTTACTGGGAAAGGGCAACCACAGCTATGGATGGTTAAGTAACTTCGGATCTTTGCCGGAAGCGCCCTCGGCGACCTTTAGAGCACTATTGAGTTGAAATGTTTGAGAGGGAATTTGCACAAGAGAATAATTTGCCAATTGGTCACGACCTTAGGGTATGTGACAAGTATGTATTAACAGATCGAGGAGAAATGGGAGATTATCATACTTCTTGCCCTATTATTTGCGTAGCTTGGCTCTATCAAAAGATAAAACATAGCTTCTTTCTTGTAGTGGGGAAAAAAGCCTTGTGGATGTTTTCTTCAGAATTCTCTAGGAGTTCATATTTTTGCAGAACCTTGATGTGTTATGGAAGAGCTAGAAGAAGGAGATATTTCAGCACACTTAAATGATTATCAAGAACTGAAAAGGCTTTGCATCGTAGTTAAGGAAGAAATAAACCCTTCTGTTATGGTTTACATTGGTACCTGTACTACAGAGATTATTTAGATGGATTTAGAGGAAAAAAGTCTAGATTTTCTTTACGTTTTAAGGTCGTACCCTCTCCTGGAATTTTTCTTCTTCTTATAGCTGTCAAAAGCATTCTGTCTGTATTGTAGCCGCTGGAACTGTTACAGAGCTGGTCGCAAATGCCGTCCTACATTGAAAGTCACTGTGATGGCTGTGACTCCAGCTTTTGCATAGAAGTCATTTTTGGATTTTGCAGAATGGTGTGCAGAGCTTGCTGGAGGGGATTTTCCCTCCATATCACTCTGCATGTAATCATCATCAACAACCTGCCCAGGTAGACTAAAACATTTCAAGTATCTGGAGGCCCATTTCTGTTTTTGCATTGTGCCCTTGTTCTAGGTCCCAAATGAGGGGGGTATTACCCTAAACTCGTAATTTTGTATGATGTTTCTGGTTAGGAAACTTGAAGTTCACACTAAATGAATTTCGTTTTCATTTTTGATGGGTTGGCATGGAATCATTGCGTGGGAGGTGCGTTTGGCAATTTCTCAATGATTTTCTTGCGCTTCTCTCGCTCTCACTTGCTTGCTCTATCCCTCATCCTTGCTTGCTCTTGCTGGCAAGGGAACGAAGCCATGGGCCTTGCCCAAGATACCCTTGTGGCCTCTCGGCCACTAATCAAGCCACCAGCTTGATCGGCGGCTGGTGGCTAGCTGGTGGGTGGCCGGCCGGTCACCTGCAAGCCATCAAGCCGGCCGGCCGCCGGCCGGCCGGTCGATAGCGAGTGGCTGGCCACGAGCCATCCCTCGCTTTTGTGAGCAGCAGGTACCTGCTAGGCCCTGAAGTAGCTGGGCCCAGTAGGTTCCCTCTTAACGCATGGAGCTCATGCCCCCCGTGTACCAGCAGGATTAGCCACCCCCAAAACTGTAATGAATCCCTCTGAAGGGTGGTTTGTGGTTTGTTGAAAAAACGTTGGCCTCTACACTCTGAGGGGATATGCATGGGACATCGCTTCAAATCAAGAATTGGGTTGAAAAAGTGTTCAGAGGCAAACTGGGGGCAGTCTTTCATTTTCTTCTTTTTTTCTTTGGGCATTGTTTTAATGTAGTCACAATACATGCACATGTTTGCGCCAAGGCATACTGGGCACATCGCAACATCATGCTCAAGTAACCCATGCATGCCTCACAGAAAACATATGGTTGGAAAACTTGCTTTCATTCCCACCAAACATGCAGGTTCAGTAAATCCAAAGTGCAGAAACACTTGCCTAACATTCTCTATACTTCCTACTTTGTGCCATTTTCATCATGAATGTGCCAAAATCATCTCCACGAACTTCAATGTTTTATGACAATCGTCCTTGAAATTCCAAAATCATGACATTCTATGAGGAGGCCCTCCTTAACACAACTAGCCTTGTCTGACCATTCTTCCTTTCTTTCTTTCGACTGTGCACTAGTCTTCCAGAATGTGCTTTCACATTTCATTTTGAACATCCCACTCACCTTCTAGAAGAATGAGAAGGATTTTGTTTTGGACAGTCCGCTGAACTTCCAAAAATTGGCAAATAATCTCGTTTTGGGTAGTCCACTGAACCTCCAGCAGACAGCAACCAAAGTTCCAGCACACAGCCAAGCATCTTGTGTTTGGACACGAACTAGGGGCACAGTACTTTTGTATCCACTAGGAGCAATTTTTTCTTAAAACAAAGATGAAAAAACAGGGGCAGCTGAGTAAGCCTGTCCAAACAACAGTTGAAGGTATCTACGAGATTGATCAAATACAATGGGGAAAACTGAATAAAAAACTATTAATCAAATATCAAGCGCCGAAGGGCACTTTTTCCCTTGGTGACAAAGATCCCCTTTCATGGAATTTTAATTCAACTGCCTGACTTGACGTTGCATCCTGATGTACACACACGTGGAGGCAAAGCTGTGGCCAATGCACAACAGCATGGGACATTCTTCTTATCTTT
>SZWC01008295.1:77859-89146 GCA_023375785.1 Penium margaritaceum
TGGCAAATAATCTCGTTTTGGGTAGTCCACTGAACCTCCAGCAGACAGCAACCAAAGTTCCAGCACACAGCCAAGCATCTTGTGTTTGGACACGAACTAGGGGCACAGTACTTTTGTATCCACTAGGAGCAATTTTTTCTTAAAACAAAGATGAAAAAACAGGGGCAGCTGAGTAAGCCTGTCCAAACAACAGTTGAAGGTATCTACGAGATTGATCAAATACAATGGGGAAAACTGAATAAAAAACTATTAATCAAATATCAAGCGCCGAAGGGCACTTTTTCCCTTGGTGACAAAGATCCCCTTTCATGGAATTTTAATTCAACTGCCTGACTTGACGTTGCATCCTGATGTACACACACGTGGAGGCAAAGCTGTGGCCAATGCACAACAGCATGGGACATTCTTCTTATCTTTCTTTCACTTAAGAATCCATAACAATGTCAAATGCTGCTCTGCTCCGCACTGTGCTGCACACACACACACACACACACACACACACACACACACACACACACACACACACACACACACACACACATACACACACACACANCAGCAGCCTGACCATGACTCCCACATTGGCTTCACTGTGCTAAGCTGCAAGCTTGCTGAACTCTGCTGTTCAAAATTCTTGAAATTTGTAATGCAGCTATGCTTTGTTCCTGGTAATTCATGCTGTGACTTGGCCATTCATTTCTACCCAACAGACCCACAGTTTGGAGTCTGCTTGTACATGTCAGGCTCTCCAATGGCATGGCATGTCATTGCATGGACTATGACACAATTCCGTGCCACATGTACAGTGCCATGCACTTTCCCTGCCTTGGACTGACATGCCAGGGCAAAGGAATCAAAATCCCCCCCACCATCCCCATCCCCATCCTCACCTGCTGCAGAGAGTGCTGGGAGCTGCAGGCGCGCTGGCCAAGGACGTTGTATTGCTCCCATCCATCATGTACAAGATCCGCAAGTATAGCCTCGTCTTCTGATTTGTGAGAGAAATTGTGAAATATCCAAGCCTAAGGGACTCTCGACATCGTTTTTTTAATCTTTTGCTTATTTCATTCCACAGTATGAGGATGTTTGACTAGAAGAAAGTCCTCTTCTAGAGACAGGTCGAATCTTAGAAGTTTCTGCAAAATTGCAGAACTTATAAGTTCAAACAAGCTGGGCCATGAAAACGGAAGCATGCCAGTTTTTTCCAACCCAATACGGTCCACACAGATTCAATGCGCGCAGTATCTTTCCATGTATTGGAGCTCTTGGACTTGTGTGAATGCCTCACAACTCTTTTCTCAGACGTAAGGAAATGCCTCACAGCTCTTTTATCAGACTTGTGCGAATGCCTCATAACACTTTTCTCCGACTTGTGGGAATGCGTCACAAATCTTTTCTCAGACTTTTGGGAATGCCTCACAACTCTTCTCTTACACTTGTGGGAATGCCTCAGAACTCTATTCTCGGACTTGTGGAAATTGCATACAAGACAAGGGCAAGAAGCGAGCTACTATTCTTGGATTCGTGGGAATGCGCCATTCGGAAAGCAATACACATGTGGTTCCTTTTCTAAGCAAGACATGCCAAAAGAAACAGAGTTGAAGCAGAAACGATACCAAAAAAAAATGTAGAGGGCTTATTGAAAGGAATTGTTTAAGGCAAGTAGGTCCATCCTAAACAAAACATGAGCTCTGGTGGTGAGTGGAAGAATTGCTATGCCAATAATTGGCTAAGTACTGAACGCATGCATCAAGAGACAGGGGAGAGTACAATGAGTCCACACTGGACTTATGTAGTGGGGACTGGTGGCTGGACCTCGTGGCTCCATCATCGTGCCCAAATGGATCGACACAGCCCTGCAACAAGACTGGGTCTTCCAAGTGCATGAAGTAGAATTAGTTCTAGGGAAGAAACATGAGGGGAGACAGAGTGAGTGGGAGAGGGGATTCAGTCGCAAGCTTACTTGGAATGTAAGAAGTGATTGAGGTACACTCGGGTGGAGCAAGGGCTTAGACCGGTGAGCAAGCCCCACCTCATGCACCACGCATGAGGTGTGGTTTCATCCACCCGTGGGGTCAACCCAGACCTTGTCGGAACAAATACAAAATCGGCTCCGACTGGAGAATTCCGACAGCATGACCCCAGGGGGATCAGCACCTGGAGACCAGCCTAGAATCCATGAAACCAACTAAGCATGCAAAATCAGCCGACATCATCCTAGAGTGTATGTGTGTATGCTACCATGAGAGATTTCTGCAACTATCAATGTATACGAGATAATTCAACAAGCTGCTGGCTGGCTCATGGCACAAGCCCTATGTTATCCAAGTGGCCAAATATGGCAAAGCCGTCGTAGAACTTAAGTGTGTGAATACTTTAGAGAGCAACTTGCAATATACATTTGCCCTGTTGATTTACTCTCCTGCACAGGTGTGTGTGTGTGTGTGTGTGTGTGTGTGTGTGTGTGTGTGTGTGTGTGTGTGTGTGTGTGTGTGTGTGTGTGTGTGTGTGTGTGTGTAGAGGCTAGTTGAAAGTAAACAGCAAATTGGTAAGTTAGCACTTGACCACCAATACCAAATCCCCCCCCTGGCCCGTGGACAAAGAACCATACAAGTGACAAGAGTCAACATGAGAGTGACATAGAGGACATTGTACACAACCAAGAAAGAGGGTAACAACATTCACAATCAATCAGGTGGAGAAGGTGCACGTGTCAGACCAAATGTGTGCACAATGAAATTGAACAAACGAGATCTGAGTGGCTTTATCTAAAAATCAGCCCGCTGAGATCGCGTGACCACCAGGAAAACCTTCATGACACCAGAAGGAATGAACTCGCAAATAAGGTGATCCTCAACATTGATGTTCCTGGTGCGTGAGTGGTGCATGCCATGGTTTTGAGCAATGGCATTTGTACTTTAGTTTTCACAGCATAGAGTGATGCAGCGAATGAGAACATGTAGTTGCTGGAAGAGACGATATAGACACTCTCACACGTGCCTGAGCCGAGCACGACATACTTAGTTTTGCTCACGTTGCAAGCAACGCAACCCTTGAGACATTTGCACTTGCTGGATTTGACACCACCGCCAAACCTTGTTGGTGCTATTGGTAAAACCTGATGGCTATATCATATAGATCTCCTCATCTAAGGTACCATGCAAGATAGAATCATTCACATCCATCTACTTAAGCTCCCAATCATGGTGTGACACCAGGTTGAGACAAGCACAAGCGGTGGTGTCAAATCCAGCAAGTGCAAATGTCTCGTCGAAGTTGACCCAAGGCATTTGTGAAAAAATCTTGGCAGTAAGACGTTCCTTGAAACAGTCAACAGCACCAACTGGCCTCATCTTATGCCAATATATCCAGCATGCTGAGATAGCCTTGCAGACAAGTGGCAAGTTGACCAGCACATACACTCCATGCTCCTACAGAGCACTTAGCTCCTCCTTCATAGACGTCACCCAGAGAGACAAATCTGCAGCCCCACGCTCCTCTCAAAATTTGGTGGGCTGAGGGCCTAAGGGAGAGAGGCCACTAGCATCAACGCAAGCAGCAACATGGCATAAGACAAAGGTTTCAACTACATTATGTAACTCCTCAAAGATGAGTGAGAATCTGAGAGCTTTGCCTGGATCTATGAAACAAATACCCAGACCATCCAAGGCAGTGGTGACGAGGCTCAAGGACTGCAGGTCAGAGTCACCCGACACAGCGCCAATGTAGGAACAAAGGGCACAAATTTGAACCCTATGACTGTACGGATCAAGTGTAGGGAGAACAGGATGGTAGAATTGGCCACAAGAGAGGCCATATGAGACTGCGTAGAGGAAGGTGAGAACAAGGAGGACTGGTCCGGAGACAAAAAGGGACAAGAGGGTAGGTCAGCACAAGGAGACGTAGAAGGAGAAGTAAGAAGTGGTGAAGACGGGGCAGAAGAAATGGAGGCACCATCCGAGCCCTCAGTGGAGGGAGTCAACGGTGGGGCGTTTGGTACTGCATCACTATCAGAGCGCACACTACCATTGACCCGAGCGCCTTGATGCAAGGAGGCGACATGAGGAACAAAAGCAGAGATACCCATCCCCTCCCAAATGAGAGAGCGAGGCATGGGAGCTGGCAGAGGCAAGACAATCAAGATCANGTTTAAAAAACAGAGCGTCACGAGACTCAAACACATGACAGTGAGATGGATCTCAAAACCACCAGGCTTTGGACTGGGAGAAGAAACCAAGAATGACGTAGAGACGGCCCCGCCCGGAGAGTTTGCTTTCACCCTGGTTAATAGGAAGCTAGACAGCACCAACACAGCCCTAGACATGAACAAGCAGAGGTTGGCATAAGAACCAGTCCAACACTTGTAAGGAGTGATGTCATAAGGAAGAGGGTCATGAGGGACATAACTCCACTCCCACATCATATAACACATGACCTTGAATTCAGAGAAAGGAGGAAGACCTGACTCGGCAAAGAGACACCAGACACCATCAACAAGGGTATACTTCAACTATTTTGACATTTTATATAGTATTTTTTTGGGATGTGTGGGGAGTAAAGGATTACACACACGCACACCCTATGAGATAAAATAGAATGAGACGTCTGGCCAAAGAATTCCCCTCCACAATCAGAGTGGAACATGCGTATACGACGCTGAAAAGGACACTTGGCCCGAGGAAGCCAGTCTTCAAGCACATCGGGGACACTACCCTCCACTTTCAATTCCAGCATCTAATCTTCCAAAATCATGAGGAATACATGATATTTCCTCTCATGTTTCTTGCACAACGCGTCCCACCCCTCCTTTGCAGTAGCCTTGTCACTTACGTACCGAAGATGCGGGTTGCAGATGGTGTTGACAAGCAGCCCATAGTCCAGCCTGTCCTTCTTCTTCCACTCTTCATACACCACTGGTGTAGCTGCAAATGACCGTGCACGTGCTCCACCCCTTTGCCGCGTATCTCCTGCCACCACCTGTGCTACGGTGATGCCCATTTCTTGTGGGTTTGGAGCCTGCTGGTCGCCGCTCACCACCTCCCACAAGTCCCTCTCCTCCGAAAGGAGGCAGGTACGAATCTTCCAAAACGTGAAGTTGGCGCGTCCCTCCAGCTTTTCCAAAGGCTGGGTTGCTATCACAACACCAGCTGCTTTTTTCTTGAGCCTTAGTGATGCTCAGCGCTGCCCTTGGATGGCTGCGCTACTCTTTCTTCTGCTGTTGCATTTAACAGAAATCTGTCTAGCAGAAAATGGACTGTAGATTCTAGCAGACTGGGAATTTGGGAAGACTGAGCCCATTACTAGAAATTTCAGCTCAAAACATTTCATATGGACCCATAAATTAGGGTCATAAACTGAGGATTTTGAAAGATATTCCCTTTTGAAAACAGGGTGTGCTACTGCTCCTACTCCGGCTTAGACTAGCCAACTTTTCAACAGTGTTTCTCCCAAATGGACTCATGGAATG
Source organism: Penium margaritaceum (assembly GCA_023375785.1). Taxonomy (NCBI): domain Eukaryota; kingdom Viridiplantae; phylum Streptophyta; class Zygnematophyceae; order Desmidiales; family Peniaceae; genus Penium; species Penium margaritaceum. The sequence goes on from SZWC01008295.1 coordinate 83,327, forward strand.
GAAATGTTTTTGCACCAATGGAAAGCTTTGAAAAAAAACTTTAATTTGAATGCAATAACTTGTAAATTTGATCAATAAACAACAGAGTTATGGTCATTACAATACGATAGTCTCACTTAGACAGAATAGTGTAGCCCTGGTCAACCTCATTTTCAGCTTAACTCTTAATCTGACCATTCAATCTTCGCGATCTTGTGCTTGTTAGACATATTGTCTTGCGAACATGAATACTCATACGTCAACTGTCAAATTTTGTCTCGGTTTGACCCTAATGGATCAATCTCAAAGTGACGACCTGCACTCGCTAAAACTTGCAGCATCTAGCTCTGATACCAAATTTTGGAGCTGGAGGAGAGAGGGAGCCTTGCAGCAGCACGCATGTGGGCCTGAAATAGTATTAGCTGTGCTAAATGATTTTTGTTCAATCACTCAATATGATGGAGTNACAAGCCACACCACGTAGCCATGGAGGCTAAGGCTCACACACTAGAGTCCATTATCTCACACAAGAGAGGAAACTAGCCTACCAATTAGGCTGACCAATGACACACGACATAGTTGCTTGGTAATACTCTCATGGCACACTCCTAGTGGTCACCTCACCCACAATCCTATGGAGAATCGCCATGTGTCCATGGCTAGCACAGAAGGATCTGACCTCGCCTAAAAAGTAAAGAGAGGTACATTTTTCCTAGTCAGCCACTCTGACAAGGCAGCACAAAAATCAAGGACCTTTTTAGATGTTTCTCCCATCAGGTCTTGATCCTGTACCTCTTGAATTTTTCTATTCTCAGGCGAAGGCATGGAGCCGTCGCCCATGGTCACCAAGATATCAGCAGTCGATAACCCCGGAAACTTCAAAGAATCATATCTCCTGATCCGACTGTTGGATCGGACTGAAACTTTGGCCATAGAAATCTTGCCACCTGGTCTTTTCAATGGTAAAGTCGGATTGACAATCGGTGCAGGAATCTGGCATTTTCCTTGAACTTCTCCTGTTCACTTGAAACTGAGCCGGATGGTCCAGTTTCCAACATAAGGTCCCGAACACCCATGCGCCAGAATGAAAATGCTCACCCTGCATGTTGAAGGCCATAGAGCTGTCGCCAGGTGAGCTCAGGACATGCCCCCTAGGTCGAACGATCCTGGGAAGATAAACTATGTAATGGCTGTACCTAATGGAAGCTGAAGAGGTATGGCTTCCACCTGGGAAGGGAAGGTGGAGGTTGGATGGCTCCCATGTGCACAACCAAATGTCAATCATTCATCAGCCTCAGAGTAGGAAGAATAGAGCAGACTAGTCTGACCTTGCCCGTCAAGAGACAGCCAAAGGTCTCAACTAGCATGGTCCTGAGTAGCACCCTCATCAGAATCAAAAGGTGCACGAGTGGAGTAGATGTTGCCAAAGGCCCAATGACTGCAAGAAGGACTTGAAGTTGATTCTAAAATACTCGATGATTCCTCACAGTCCCATTGGTAGACTTCTGTAGAACAGCCTCGTCCAACTCAGATTCTGTAGGGATCGAGTAGATGGAGCTTAATGTTCCTCAACTTAAGGATTAGGGTAAACCCAAAACTGTGTGTATGGAGATTACGCCTGCAGCAGCTATGTCAACAACATACTCTCATGTGCATAGGCACTCCTAGGCTGCGACCACCTCACCTCGAAGAAGAGATGTACGCTCACACAGCTAAGCATGGATGTCCTCAGTGACTACGAGAAGGTCAAACTCAAAATTTTCAAGCATCATGAACACCTCACTATAGGAATCGGACAATGTGTCTACCACACATGGAAAGACATCCGCTTCGATCACTGTTCTCCTGACCCAGGCCACTAAAGATGAAGCATATCCTAGAGGTTCAAGCCTCCATAGGTCTGGAACCTGTGAAAAACTGTCAATCAAAGGCAACGAAGGTATGTGCAGCTGTGAGGTGGGATACGTGGACAGCTCATGAGAAGAGAAAGGTGGTCCAGGTGTGAAGGAGAAGGATGGAGGTCAGCTGTAGAACGTGTCACATTCCCCTTCTTATGAGGCACTATCTGAGGCTGCCATGGAATTGGACTCAGAACCATATGGGTTTTGTCCACTACAACCCTCAACAAACAGCTTCATTAACACATTGTGTCGTTTGTGCAACCACTCCTCTGCATACCACAGGTGACATGCTTTCGATGTGTATAATTTGTCGCTTTATGCACGTCCCGGAAGAAGTAATGATCAAGTACATCCCGATTTGTGTAAGACCATGCCACTCAGACACTGGCTACATGGATTCGCTGATCACTGATGAGGGGACGAATCCTGCCCTCTTCAGCACAGCATGTCAAACAGTTCGCATGGTAGAAGGCTGATACCTCATCCACAGCAGCCAACTCAAAGGCTCCCGCTACTCTGTCACTCATACGGGGAGTGATCCCAGTGACGAGTAGACCATCAAAGATGGACAAATGATCAATATTTATGATAGGTGCAACACATGTAGCTGATGCAGCCGATGGAACAGGTGCGACAGATGTCTCACATGATGTAAATAATTTGGCTGGTGTAGCTGATGTAGTTGGTACCATGGAGAATGTAGCTGCTGTAGATATAGCTCATGCAGCTGGGGATATAGATGCTATGTAGATGTGATTACTGGTGTAGATGGTGCTGACATTGGTGCAGCTGATGTAGCTTGTATCGTTGCTACAGATGATGTTGATGTTGTAGATGCTCCTGTTGCTGTTGATGCTGGAGATCCTACCGATGCCATTGAGGTTGTAAACACAGGTGATGCAGCCAATGCACCTTATGCAGCAAATGGAATTAGTGATGCTGAACATGTAGACGTTGCTAATGCACTTGGTACTAATGGCGCAACTATCGTATCCAACTTAGCTTCTATAGCTCATGACGCTGATGATGCTAATACTTCAAATCATTCTACTGCTACGAAAGTTGTCGAAACAACTGATGCAACCACTGCACTTGATGCCGCGGATCCAGCTCATGATATCGTAGACGTCTACATCCTCATGTTGAGGATGTAGTCGTTCACACCGCACCTGATTTTGCTGAAGCTGTCGACACCAAGGGTACAGCTGTTGCAGCTGATGTAGCTAGTGCAACTGATGTAGCTGATGCTGCTGAAGATGTTGGCTATGCCACTACATCTAATGCTGCTGAAAACATCTATGCCACTGGTGCAGCTAATGCAGCTAATGCAGCTGATCGAGTTGATAATTTGAGGATGTTGAGGATGCATGCAATGTCACTGCACGTGATGTTGCATCATCCATTGATACAAATGGTGCAACTTGTGAAGCTTATGTATCCAATACAGCTAATGGAGCTTATGTTGCTTAAGATGCGACATCTTGAGCAACTCCACCTGCTGCCGTTTGAGTTGTGGAAACTAAGGGTGCAACTAGTGCAGCCGATGCAGCTAGCGCAGCTGATGGAGCTGATGCAGCCAAGGATGTAGATTCTCCCACTGCACCTGACATTGCTGAAGTTGTCAACACCAAGGATGCAACTCATGGAACTAATGCAGCGAATGTGGCTGATAGAGCTCATGATACTGAAGATGCCGGCGCTACCACAACACGTGATGTTGGCGATGCTTTTTGACACCAAGGGTGCAGCTAGTGCAGCTCATGTAGAATCCATCATGCAGCTGATGGAGTTGATGACGCTAAAGATGCGGGCACTGAAACTACATGTGATCCTCTTGTTACTCCAACCTCGGTGTCTATTTTCACAACTGATGTCATCGTAGAAAGATGCACACACACCCCTAGACCTGTGTAACAACAGTAGCCGGTGGGGACAAAGACGCACAAGTAACGAGACGGGGGCGACATGCTCCAAGCTGACGAAGGCGCCGAGCATGGCACCTGCAAGAGTCATGAGAGGATGGCTCATCCCTCGGCGTCTTGGCACCTGGTGCTGGTGGTGGTGGAGATCGCTTGTTATGGCTGCAAGTCTGTTGCAACGGACCAACAAGACGTGGTGTGTTCACCTAGGTTCGCGGCTGCAGCTATGACTCTCACTGTCATTTGCGCTACTGCGTCTTTGCTGCACAGCTCAGCGAGGGATGTTTGGTTTTTTCTTTTCTCAAACACTTTGCAAAGCGTTTTAAAAAAATTCAAACTTTGCTACACAGCTCAGCGAGGGATGTCTTGCTCCTGTGTTGCCACAGAGAAAGTGTCTACTAGCCACCAAGCTGTGCGAGGAGGCTTGCTACATGACAACGCTGTCCAATCATCTCGTGCACTAGCAAACAAGGCGGGTTTAAGAACAGCAAATTTTTGGTTAGGAGAGGCGCATAATGTCATCAGCTTCAGAGTTGAAAGATGCAGCGAAATGGCAACCAACAGGCTCACACTATTAGCTGTCGCAGTGTACGACGAGTGGCGCGGGCGAAAGGTTTGTTTGCCCCAAACCCGGCCTGAAACCAGAGTTGTTGCCGTACGTCAATGCTTATCTGAACGTGCATCGCATGAAGATATGAATGCAGAGTCTTCAGCCGGACACAACGACTACACGCGCATGGGTCCGGCATCGATTGGTGGACAGACATCGTAACAACTTGCAAATTGAACCAAAGGCTAGTCCACCCAAAAGAAAAGACCTAGATGCAACAGACATGTGGTTGTGTCCGAACAAGTTCCCGGCGTGACATGGCAGCTATGCCGCAGCTGTGCATGAGTGGATCACCACATGATGTCGCTCCGGCATTAATGGCCATAGTCAGATACATGTACATACAGGCTGGCTTACGCGACAAACTTGCCCATTTCAGCTCCGTAACTTCAAGAAGGTAAAACATTCACCCACCTATCAAATCACGTCATGGCACAGACGTTTCCCTTTCACTATTGAACATCGGACCGCTCGTTTCACTCCATGGTCTACAGACCACAAAGTCCATGGGCTTTGCAGCACTGGGGCAAGCAACACTACGTCCACAATAAGCCAGTGTCACTTAGAGCTATCCAATCGACGCTGCTATCTCTCGAATGAAAAGTGTCCATTTCTTCACTACCCTGCTGCATGCTCAGCCTGCCTGTCGCCCACGGGCTCGTGTAGACCCAAGGGCATTCGCGTTGTAAAATTCGCCAATGGCACCACCCACGCCGCCAGGGAAGAAGCCGCCAGGGGTGTGCGGGTCGGAAGAGACGTACAACAGACGCAGCAGTGGCGCTGGGTCGCATGCTGCGGATGCAATTCGCTCCAACGAGACCATGTCTTCCGAAGAAGAGTCTTCAGCAGCACCCTCATCTGATTGGTCGTCTTCTGACCGGCCATCCTCTTCCAGGCTATACGGAGCCTGCAGGCAAGCAAGCAAGAAAGCACAAGAAATAGTTTCCGACGTTTCGCAAGAACGTCTCAAGATAACAGAGACAAAAAAAATCTGTACGGAGTTTGCCGGGGAGGAAGCAAGCACGCACAAGCAAGAGGTGGCACAACCCAGACAGCCTCACAGCTAGGGCTTGGAAAATGCAGGGCCGTGCATCACGACAAGACGGCCAGATTGTAGGACTGAGAATACCCTGCGCGAGATTGAGTGTGTGAGTGACGCACACATTTTGAGTGTGTGAGTAACACATTTTGAGTGTGTGAGTGACACATTTTGAGTGTGAGTGACACATTTTGAGTGTGCAAGTCAACACTGATTTTGAGTGTGTGAGTGACACATTTTTTTTTTCTTTTTTTTTTTGTCGGTCAAACACATGAGACACCTGATTGATGTATGAACAAGGAACAATTTCGAGTCTGCTTCTTAGTGACTTCCATACTCAACTGCCTTTGGTGGATCCATGCACGCCAAGCT
>SZWC01008296.1:59305-64305 GCA_023375785.1 Penium margaritaceum
GAGTGGAGCGCCTGGGTGCGGGGCTTGACACCCGCTGGACACCGGAGACCAATGGTCGAAGAGGACCACCGGGCTCACGCGAGTAACCTGGGCTTGAGGGGCTCACCTCAGGCTGAGAGACAGGCACGACCACATCCGCAAAGGGACAGGTGATGCAGTGCGAGGAGATTTGTGTGTGGGAGACACAGGACTGGGTGTGACAATGGGAGCAGGAGTCGAGACAAGACCATGCGTAGAGGCAGGAGTACTTGTGGACACATGTACAAAATCATGGGTGCCTGTGGGGTGCGAGGGAGCAGGGGTAGTAGCCGGCTGTGCTGGAGAGGTCTCTGGGCCGACAACGATGATCGCTGGGTCATCAAGAGCCGGAGTCCGAAAAGTGGAGGGGACTCAAATGGACACATCAGCCGGACGAGAGGTGCTCATGGGCACAGTCTCCCCCATCCGTCGAGAAGCCTCACAAATAGGAATGTGCGTGACGGCCAGCGACATGATCAAGGTCAGATCACGATAGGTGAGAGACTCAAATAAGAGCGCATCGCGAGACTCAACGATGCAACAACGGGCGGGGTCTTTGACTGTGAGGAGATGTCCACAAAGGCACACAAGCGACCCCACGGGGCGACCTTGGACCCTTGCTGGTCCTCGGTGTACCACATAGAACCCACGGATCCCCAGACACAAGCGAGACGCAGATCGGCACGGTGGCCAAACCAGAGCTCCTACGGTGTAACGTGGTCTGAAGGGGGACTGTGCGGGAGGCGGTTCCAGACCCATGTCATGTAAGTGAATCCTTCAAATGCGAAGGACTCCGAGAGACCGCACTCAGACTGCATAGCACGAACCGTATCCTCCATGGTGCGGTTCCAGCGCTCAGACACCGTTCTGCTGAGGAGTAGCAAGAGCGGAGACCTGGTGAAAAACCCCGTGCTTGGCGAAGAAACAGTCCATCTCACCAAGAAACTCACTGCTGNTGGACTCCAAGCGCAGTCACTATCGGTGTAGCAGTCAAGAACCACCGAACACAGCCGGCGAAAGCAGAGTCCGAGGTACGGTGTGGAGACCACGTACAGCACCACTCGCATAGCCGCATGGAGGGCTCTAGCACGTGGAGCCTGCAAAAACTGTACAAGGAGGTTGACGGCAAAAGCGATGTCGGGGCGTGTGGTAGTGGCCAGGTACATGAGAGATCCGATGTGGCGGAGGTACAAGGTCTCATCCACTATGTGGGATTGTCCACCTTTAGGGTATCCTGCCCGTCAGGTGTGAGAGGTATGGAGGCCGTGGGCACTGTGCCAAGAAGGTCAGTGAAGCGCTCCCCCACGACACGTGCGTATTTGGCCTGATGTAATACAAGTGTCTGACGTCTGCGATCTCGCACGATCTCCATGCCAAGAAACATCGCTGCAGGACCAAGATCCTTCATCCTATAGGCAGTCTGGAAGACCGCCTTGNAGACCGCACTCAGACTGCATAGCACGAACCGTATCCTCCATGGTGCGGTTCCAGCGCTCAGACACCGTTCTGCTGAGGAGTAGCAAGAGCGGAGACCTGGTGAAAAACCCCGTGCTTGGCGAAGAAACAGTCCATCTCACCAAGAAACTCACTGCTGTGATCCAAATGGAAGGTATACAGTGTGTGGCGGGACTGACGCTCATCCATCACTTGCCAGAAGCGAACCTCGAGAGCGGCGTTACTCTTCTGGTGCAGGCTGTAGATCCACCGCATCCGGATGAAGTCATCAGTCATGGCCAAGACGTTTCGGCCCCGATCGGACGAAGAATCGGCTGGAAGAGGACGGAGAAGGTCCAAATGGACCAACTCAAGGGGGCGAAGTGCTCGATAATGAGAGTCAGGGTAGGTGCAATGATGCATCTTATCCTAAGCGCAGAACAGACAGTCGGTCTTGGATGACTTCTCGAAAGAAGCCGCCTCAAGACAGAGTGGTGGTTGTGTCCGAATGATCTTCGACACAGTGTTAGAGCCCATATGACACAGGCGACAATGCATTAGTCGCTGGTGCTTAGCAGACAGAACACCAGTGACAAACACACGAGTAGGAGGAGAGGGTGAGCAAGAAGAAGAAGAGATCCGAGAAACACGATACAGATCATCCACAACAGAGGCACGAAGGACAACATCACGAGTATCAATAGCTATCAAAGTCACGGAGTATGCAGAGTGCGCCATAGAGAGTCCCATCAGAGTATAGGCATGCATAGAAAGCAAGGTGAGCTCAAGGTCAGGCACCTCAGAAAGATAAAGGGGGCCATACGGACCATCAAAGCACACAACCCCAACACCCTAGACCGGCAAGGACTGACCAGAGCCTGTGCGAAAGGAGTGAACAGACGCAACAAGACCGAGAACAACGAAGTCACTACGATGACATGTCATGTGATGAGTGGGACCAGAATTAATGATCCAAGTGCCACCGGGATCACGACCGGAGGACATCACTGTACAACGGGCAATGGAACACTCGGCCTCTGACGGGCGCTGAGCAACAGGTGAGGAGGAACGACGAAGGACACGGAGGTGAGACTCATGAATCCAATCGTTACTGTTAGGCCCATCATCATCACATGCCAGCTGCGGCTCCCCACACGAGTCATCACGACAGGAAAAGACGAACAAACAGTCTGAAACACCCTACTGTGATAACATACTTGTACCTCCCTGAAAGTGAAGCGCCAAAAGTGACGGAGCTCGGCGATTGTGCGATCACGCGGGTCCGGGTCGCCACTGCTCGCCGGTGGGGAAGCAGGAACCGCTGTAGTCACGGTCGCCGTGCGACCAGAGGTTGTGCTACTTGACGCATCCCGCTGCGTGTGTGGAGCGTGAAGACCGCGAGTGATCCGCGCCCAGTCGAGCGGGTGCCGGCACTCGGTATAGCGATTAGCGCCTCCAAAATTGTAACAGTGGACAGTACGTCCACTGCTAACACCCGATGATTGCTGCTGATGCGACTACTGCTGGCCCGAACCACGCTTCTTCTTGCCCTTCTTCCCCTGTGCCACAGCTGCCACACCCTGCATCTGGGTTGGGGTAGCTTGGGTGGAGGGGGAAGAGGAGGGTATGCAAGAGGATGAAGAAGTGGGCTGCAAGAGGGACATCAACAGCGACGCGATGACCGGTACAGCAAGGGGACTCGCCTGATGGGCCATGGCTGTCTCGCGAGCGGAAGTCACGAAGAGGAAAAGCTGATGCGTCCAAGAAAGGAGATGAAGTGAGGTGGAGAAGGGCTCGAGCACGGCGTCACTGTACCCCGAGAAGATGTCTCTGTGCTCAAGACAAACTCCGATCATGAGCGTACGAAGCGCCTAGAGTTGTGTACCTCGTGAAGTCCCAAGGCGCATGTAGAGACGCATGACACACCGCAAGTAATCGGCTGTGGGCTCAGCAGGTCCCTGACGAAGGGAGTGAAAGGCGCGAATGTGAGCGGGTGGTGTGCGTCTCTGCAGCAAGCAGGGACAGTGCGAGGTCCTAGCCTGCACGTGGATCAGCACCCGCGCCCGTGACGGCCTCTCCAAGGAAATGGTCAAAGTCCACGACAGTGGACTCTCACGCGGCATGGCGTAAAGGAGTCCGCGCATCGCCCTAGCTGTTTTCAGCACCTGAGCGCGGCCCGTAACGTTGTACGGACTGTGATAGTATGGCCATACCCCCTCTGAAGTGGCCTAGACGTGGAAGACAGTCTCCCAGTAGTCAAAGTTGTCCTTGCTGACGTAGCGTGGGGGCGATGTCTTGAAGTCCTTGGGTTGCCGCTCCATGGGGAGAGCAACCACAGGCTAGGAAGGACGAGGGATGGGGAAGACATAGGGACCAGGAAAGTCGCCGAGGTAGGGGTCAGGCAAGGATCGGATCTGCGGGAACAGGGAACCAGAATGCGTCTGAAGTTGGTGGAGACGCTACTGAAGCAGGCCAATCTCCCTCTCGTGGGTGTCATTCTCCATGCCTGGTATGACGGGGTCCTCATCCAAAGGATCGAAAAGTGGCGGGTCGTGTTCTGCTGCTTGCCTCAGTGTAGATGTTGATTGCTGTGCAGAAGGTATGGCACCGCCGACTCCCCCGGATGTCTGTTATGGGACCGTAGACTGACCACGAATAAGATCAGTGAGTGCACAGATGGCGTCAGTCTATTGTTGCTGCTGACAACGAATCTCATCCTGCTGACTCCGCAGGTCTACAATGGCCTGCGAGCGTAGGCTCATGACCCCTGAGGAGGAGGAAGAGGGATCTGGTAGTCCTTTGCCCTTGTCAGTTGTCGGAGCCATGCTAGTGCTCAGTATGGACCGGGACGTCAAACCGGTCGGATTTCAAAACTGGCAGCGGTTCTCGAGGAATCGAAACACTGGAAATGTTTGACTTTCTGACCCCAAAATTTGACTAAGGCAAGTACTGACGTCAGCAGGGGTTTTTCTGACATCAGCACCTTTTTTTTGTGTGGGAATCACGCGGACTCCTCGGTGGGAAGGGGGGCCCTCATCAACCTCTTGCGCAGCTGTGCAGCTACGCAGCTGCACATAATCAACACAGCTGCACAGAGTCTGTGCGACTACACAGCGAAGCTGCCGCATAGTAGTTTTGTGCAACACTACTGCGCAGCACAACAGTTGTGACTGCTGCTACGTAGCACTAGTACTGCTACGGCCGCTGATGTTGCTGCTCCATTGCTGTAGTTGCTGTTGCAATACTACTGCTACTGATGTTGCTGCTGGCGCTGTACCAAGCGCAATGTTGCTACTACTGTCGTCACGATGCTACTACTGCCCGCGGCTACTGTTGTCGCTGGTGCTGCTCGCTGTTGCTACCGTTGCTCACTGCTGCCGCTACGCGCTGCTGCTGCTCGCAGCCATTGCTTCGCGCTACGAGCAGCTGCTACGGGCTGCTGTTGCTAGCTGCTTCCCCCTTTTCTTTCAGAATGCCCAGCCAGACACGGTTGCTGCTGGCACCCGGTGCAGCTGCTACTCTTGCTGGGCTTGGCTACTGGAGCTGGT
>SZWC01008296.1:69305-71392 GCA_023375785.1 Penium margaritaceum
TCGTTCAATGCACACAAAGCCTGAGGCAGAAATTCTATCCTTCATCATCCTTCCTCAGTCACCGTCTTTATAGCACATGAGACATACTAAATCAGTTTCCTCTTGGCCTCAAAACTGGAGTCCCATGTGCAGTATCTTCTACAGATAGCGTATGATGTGCTTCACAAATTTCCACTGGCCACATCACTGCTGAACTGTCCCACAACATAGCAACTTTCATGGCATTTATTAGGCTACAAAAACCAACATTAGGGTATGTTCTCCATCTCACCCCGTTGTGCTTTGCTGCTTGGTCTTTTGGAGGAGGAGAGCTTGCACTCTGCGATCATAGGTGTAATGTTGGTCGTGCTATAGTACTTGAGCACTTCCATGATGTATTTGGTTTGATTCATCTCAACGGTATCTGTTACTCAATAGTGGTGGATGCCTTTGTCAATGTTTTCCTCGAGAGGACCCATTTCTTTCATCTTGAACCTGTTTTGGTACCGCTAACGTTCTTGAGATTTTTTAGGTCTCTTCAAGAGTGGGACGGACAGAGCCTCATACAACAACACTCCCCTTGGCTCACAATCTGTCACCAATAATGATGCAGCCGCTGAATGAACCGGGTTATTTTCACCACAAATGAAGCATGTGATGGAGAAGTGTCATGTTCAACTAAGCACACTACGTTGTAAACAAACAACCTGTTTTCTATGTGGATTTAAAGGAGTGTGGATTTGGTGACCTGCTTCACTTTGTACACATTTTTTTTTCATTGTCCACCTCTTTTCTTTGTGCTCAGCCGCAAGATGCATTCTGTGATACATAGATGAGATAGGTGCATTTACCGTGTTACCTCCATATTTTACAAATGTTTTCAAGAAGGTCCTTCTTAGAATTCTATTTTGAAGAACCGAATTACGCACAAGAAATTTTGAAAGTGTTGTGATGTGAGTCTTCCTGGTCTGTGTGCAGAGCTGGTTGTGACCACTCGGCCGTTTCTGTGCTTATGCATAACCTTGATGCAGGGCCAGCTGGCACCGAGCATCTTCATGTGGTGATCCACCACACAATGACGCATCTGCACCTATAGGACAGCTGCCACGGCTTGCCGGAGACTTGCTGGGGTCCTCTGTCCTTCATCATCTAGAAATTTCTCAGTGGACTGGCCATGGACCTGATTGGCATGCTTTTCTATTGTGTCTCCATCGATCACTATCTGACCTGTGTGTGCCTGTGATCATTCTGTTTGCCTTGAGATTCTGCCTCTATATGTTCAGACGGTCATGCGTTCAGTTGTGTGTACAGAGCGTTACAGCCAAAACTATGGAATTTAGGCTGGTGAAGGGCAAACTGACCTTGTTGCGTGGGTCACCCTCCTTGCACCGCAGAAGCTACAATGCTCGGAGCTTGTCAGGTTCCATCTCTCAATGAATTGAAAGGCCTTTGAAGCTTATGAGACTATGCGGGTCTCTCCTAACCAATCCCTTGTTTTCACCAATGAGGTTGATGCACAGGTGTCTCACGCTGATGGACTATACATCTCGCAGACCAAGATAGCAGAATCAAAGGCTGAACCTTCGGCTGACTATGATGGTGAGGAGAGAAGTGACGGAGAGTCTGGTGACGAAGGCCATGTTGAAGCAGCAGAAGCAGTAGCAATGGAAGAATTGGCAACAAAAATACAAGCAAAAGCAGCCACCGGGGCTGTTCATTCCAGCCAGGAAATTTGCTGCAAGAACCTATGGCATAGGCGCTTTGGGCATGTGGCTCATTGTACGTTGGTGCTCATGGAAAAGCAGGAGCTAGTGCGTGGGATAGAGGCTTAAAGGGGGGGACATACCAGACTCGGAGAGTAGGACATGCACTCCGTTAGCAAGCGTGCGGTTCCACTGCTCCCATTCTGAGGGAGGGTATAAGGGGCGGTGAGCTTGATGTGCAACCCAGGGGACCTGAGACAAAAAGTGGTGGGGCCCATGAAATCACCGCCGCCATCACCACAAAAGACACGCAGGGATCGCTGACAGGTACGTTCAGCATGAACAAGCCACAAGTTGAGGATAGGATAGGCATCGTTCTTCTAACGAAGAGCGAAGACCCAGAGG
>SZWC01008296.1:71517-89953 GCA_023375785.1 Penium margaritaceum
GGGGACCTGAGACAAAAAGTGGTGGGGCCCATGAAATCACCGCCGCCATCACCACAAAAGACACGCAGGGATCGCTGACAGGTACGTTCAGCATGAACAAGCCACAAGTTGAGGATAGGATAGGCATCGTTCTTCTAACGAAGAGCGAAGACCCAGAGGAAACAAGAGAACTAATTGGTAAGGCACATGACATAGTGACCCTGTCCCCCAAGGACTTCATGGAGTACTGAATCCATAACATCTACATGAACGAGATCAAGGGGATGCATGGTCTTTCCGAGGAGAAGAATGGAGAGGGGTGCATCATGCCCTAAGCACAGTCAAGGCAATCAGTGGAGCAACGGAGCGGAAACAAGGCATAGTCAAGGCCAAGTGCTGGTGGAGCTGGAGTATGCCAGTAATGGTGTTAGTGTACACATGACGAAGGTGATGATGCAGCAGGTGAACATGCTCAGGCTCAAGCAATGGAGCGACATGAACAAGAGCAGCACCGGCGGGAGAAGAGGCAGGAGCAAACAAGGGCACGTAATACGTTCGCTTATATCAAACACCACGCAGGGTGGGGAGACCACCCGCACGAGACTGTGCCAACACTACAAATAGGAGTGAAGTTCGTACCCTGTTTGTCCAAGGAAGTGACAGGCAGCAAGCTGACCTCAAAAGAGGGCACGTACAAATGTCCGACAGGTACATGTCACTACTGGGACCAATGAAGCATACAACTTCAACGCACTAGACAGGGAGCATCTGGCCTGAGCCAGTGCAAAGAAAACGAGCAAAGAGCAACAAGCAATGAGCAATGGTACCGAGAGTACAAACACGATGCGAACGGAGGTCTTGTGCTGAGGGGTCTGTGGCCCCTGAATCAAGGATCCAGAAGCCACTAGACACACCAAAAAACGGAATAACACCATAAGTTGCGACAGTGCCGACAGTGGGAAAAGACAGGGAGAACTGGCCACTGGCGGCAATATGACAAGGAAGAGTGACAGACTGCCACAACTCTATCCACGGGATGCATGGAGGCTGAATCCCCAAAACTCCCCCGGACGGATCCTCACGTAAGACAGTATCACATTGATGTACATGACCTCTCGGGCGTGCAGTCACACTGCCACCTCTCTGATCGCGGAGACGCAGCAGGTGAGAAAGAGACTGCTCCAGGTTATGTTTGTCCACAGAGGCTGGTGGCGTGACCGGCTGGGAGGAGAATGATGGATCATTCAATGGGAGCAACGACAGGTAGGCGGATGTGAACCATGAAGGTGGGACATAAGCAAAGGAAGGGAGCTAAGTGGAATAAAATGTGCCATAGGGTTGTGACCACCCCTAGGAATAAGGGGATGGAGGGCCAAGGGAGGTCACGGTCATAGAGTGAGCGTGTGTCATTGTGGAGGTGGAGCTGGAATGCGAGCTGGAGGACGAGGCGGACAAGGACGAACCAACAGTGCGGGCCCAGTGGGAACACATTGCAGCCACCAGGCATGCGTTGTCACGAGGCGCAGGACGCTTGTGGCCACAATGCTCGCTCAAGCAACAGTTCCAGCAGACAACGGAGCCCATCGGCGCACGAGGGGTGTCATCCTTATTCTTATCTTTCCCTTCACCGCCCTTGGCTCTGCTGCATCTGTGGCCCTATGCGGCATGTGTAATAGATGTTGATGAGGGAGAAGAGGAGGCAGAGCCTGTGATGGAAACGACACCATTGAAAATAGAGTGATACAAGTGTCTGTTCTGCAGGCTGGTCCACCAAGTATCAAGGTGCTCAGCGACAAATTTCCACAAGGCATCGACCCCATGTGGGGACTTTGGGTGAATGGGCTGAGTGGCGAGACACACGAACTCGTCACCCTTGACCTCTCGCAAAAGGTCAGATTGTTCACCATACTAAGAAAAACTAAGAGTTGTTGGTGCACTGCATCCCCAAGCTCACAAAGAAACTTGATGCCACAGGCCCAGTAGACATCTGCAAACTCATCTTTTGAACTAGAACATCAATGCCCTTTGGGCGGCTTGGCCAGTGATGATGGAGCGGCGACGTAGGAATTCATATGCACCGATGGGGTTGGTAGCTGTGCGCGTGGTAGGATTGGAATTGTAGGTGCTGATGTCACCAGTGAGGTACTCAGGTACACCTGCGATGAGGGTGCACATGGCACATGCGGACACAAGGGTATAGACATAAGAGGAGGGTTGGTAGCAAGGTCAGTGGGGAAGTAATATTCCTAGTTGCTCCTCCTAGGTCCAAGCGCTAAACCGAATGGCCCATGTGGAAAAGTCAAGACCACGTGTAACCAAAGGTGGTTGGGAGTAAGACTCACGCTAGCATGGCGCAGGTGCATTGTGCTGGACTACATCAGAGGAACTGGAGCCAAACAAGGCGGAGGTAGCGGGGTTCGAGGTAGTGCTGCCAGAGGTGGCACACACTTAATCAGGCACTATAAGGGCGACATTGAGTAGTACAACATGCAAGCGAGAGAAGACCAATGTAATAACTTCATCAACAAGCTTAGCATGGTCACCGGCTTGTGCCTAGAGGTGCTCTTTAGCTAGTCGCAGAGCCTCGCGAGCAACACGTAGCTCACGCTACATATATGTAATGCATGATTTGTTGTCTCTAGGCATGGGAAATCAAGGAGTGTGTGTTGCACGGCAGTCCGACCCAAAAGACGCACCCCAAGCATAGCAAAGAAAAGGCGGTGCAAGAGTTCAGAGGCGTGAGATACACACATCGTGTTAGAGACTGGCGACAGCCATGGACCTGTTTTAGTTAGGCAGAAAATGTGATAAGAGAGTCAAGGAGGGAGTGTGAGAGCGAGTGTGAGTTGAGGACCCCCACGGTCGGACGAGCAGCGAGCCCACTTTCGATCATGGGGTTTCACCCACGACGTGGCTCGACCTACCCCCATCAGATCCAGGTCTACAATGATGCAGCAGGAAAAATCAGGCAACATTCTTCCTAGGTGGTCGAACCGGAGCTACCTCATTCGGACAGTACCCCCCCTCCCACCTCTCCCCCTCCCCCGAAAGTACTAAACCATAACAATAGCAAAATCTAGAGGGAATAGTCAAGTGCATGCAAATCTGATGTAGTTAGTCCTACGTACTTGAGTAGTTCCATTAAGGCCCCAACCTGTTACCAATACTGCCATCACAGTGCCTCTGTGCCTCACAGATCACCAACGCACCAATCACTAGTAGATGGGACCATGTCAAGTGTCGAGCAGCTTGTCAGTCACCTGCACGAGTGATATTTATGCTGCAATCCCACAGGTCAAGATGTGTCAGTGACACCCACACCAATACAATCCACAGAGAAAACCCAAGTCTGTAGTAAGAACACTTACATGCCTAGCATGCCTCCAGGGTGCCATGGCAACTGATGATTCGAACACCACACGATGGTGTCCCGGTGCCAACTAGGTTTGCATTAAGGATCTGTATGAGCATGGTGAGGGAATGGAGAACCCCCCTAAGCAACATGCTGTTTCATATGGTATGTTGCATAGAACACAACGTGATATACGACGCTTGGAAAGGTTGAGAGGCAACGAAGAGACGCTTTATTGTGGGTGTGAGAAGAATAAATATACAAGAAAAAATTAACACGTTTGGGGAAATATTCTCATCCACATGCGCACGTAGAAATGCAGAAGTCCAACCAACCGGTGGAAAATAGACCAACCCGGCATAACGCTCCTAAACAACAGCTGACTAGGCAGTCGTACGACCTCCTCCGCCATCCGAATGACAAACCGAAAGCAGCACCATGTGCAGAATAGAAACACTATGCAACTGGGCAATGAATGAGTAAGGATAACACCAGTGAGAAAATGGTCCCTGGGACTCGGTCATCAGGAAAACGATGTAGAGAAGCACGCCAGGACATGCCATTGGAGGTGTTGTCAAAGCAGCAGTTGACCATCCCAGCATCTCAGCATGAGTGGCGACAAGTCCAAGGGTCACCGTGAGTGACACACCAACACCTGGATATCACCGATGAGTCACAACTATCTTTTCCAACAAATTTGTTAATTTTCAGGCTTTTTTGTTTTTGTTTTTTTTTTTTTCTTCTTCTTTTTTTGGCTAAGAAAGACTTTGAGGTGAGGGAACCTTTACTACACCTTCGAGGGTACTAGAAACGTACACCTCTCTGGTGGGAGCTTTCAGCCACCGGCTGTGCTCCATGTGGGTAACCACACCAGTTTAGGTACCCACAGGACCCTCGTCCTGTGCATGATGTGGGAGTCCCACCCACTAATCCCATCCCAAAGAGTGTCTTTCGAGGATGGAACCCAGACATACTTGTCCCCCTTGGTAGTTCGATTTGCTTAACCAGCTTGTACGAATTGAAGGTGCTAATGACGAGTGCGGGGGGTGTAGTTTCCTGTCTACCCGACAGATCGGTGTGGTTTGAGTCAGTTTTCTAAGCATGGCATCTTTCTTCTTCATGGATTTTTCCGCCAGTTGGTGTAGATAAAGGTTGAGGTGTTGTTCGAAGGCGTCAAAAATATTTTTGCTTAACAGGGCTGTCGGGTTTCTTAAAGGAGGGCGTGTACCAAGGGAGATACCATACTGATTCTAAATTTCACTCAAATCCTCAATTGGAATTAAGTGGTATGAACTTCCACCAAAAACAGGCCGTCTTCAATTTTGGGCATGGTCTCCTATCCCCTTCTACAAAATAAGGAGGAGAACTGAATTTAACCCATCGTTCACGTCCTTCAGGGTACACATCGCCGTGTCCCACCTTTTGAGCCCGAACAGCGAGCAACTTTCAGGCTGTTGCTGAGTCGGTTTTGCCCAAAGAACCGAACCTTGCACCTCTATGGACGTGGTGACCACGTTCGTGGTGGTGAACGAGTCATTGAGCTGGGATTTTGAGAAGGCATTGAATGGAAACACTATAGGCGGTGTACATTTTTCCATTTGTGGTACAACCTACACTCAATCCCTACTCGAACTCATCTACCATCTCCAACCTTGTGAATCAAGCTTCTCCACCACAAAGCTTATTGTGACAAACTCACTAGATGTCATGCCAAAAATTTTCACAGTACAAACATACATTACCTTAGTATCAGGACTCTAGTACATATACGCAAGAACAGAATTTATGGCTTGTGCAACAATGACTCAACCCTCGCATGGAAAATAGAAAAAAGCAAAAGACCCAAGCTCATCAATGAACAAAATACTATGAAAACTGAATATACAGAACCATCAATGAACCATCAATGAACAAACTACTATGAAAACTGACCGGTGCTTCTTTTTCTGAGAAAAAGAAGCACCGGCCTTTGACCGTAGAGCTCCCAAAGCTAGACTAACGTCCGAAATCCCACCACCCAAAACCAATGACACCCTCCTTCAAATCATCAATTGTAGGATTTAAGTTTGCCACGTATTTATGGTTAATCATCCTCCAAAATGTATTCATAAATTGGTTTACATGAGTACTGTACACTCTAGGCCCATATCATTGCACGTGTAAGCAACAAAGATGCAACAACTTGACTGTCCTTCGAGTTGGAGATCGACTGTTGTGTGATAGATGTCTTATTAGCTTCTTGGATGATAATTTTTTTCTCGAGGATTGGATCCTTTCAGAAATTTCAATGAAAGATTGCAATCTGAGACTAAAGCATTTATGTACATTTCCTTGTCAATCAGATACATTACCCAGCTACCACCCCACTCCCTAACAAACCAGAAACTGTAGTTGCGAAGTGTATGCTTCTCTGCTGTGGCAGAGAAGCATGGGAATGGACATGGTTTGCAGTGACTTATTCAAGTGGAGGTGGTTTGGGGTTGCTTGTATTACCTGCCACATCAGAAGAGCCAGATTTGGAAACAATAGCCAAAGTATCCCCAGCATCCACAGCACTCGTAGGAGGAATGAAAGCATCAGAAAAGGAAAGCACGGAGCAAACACACTCCATAACGATGTCAGCCGAAGCTGTGGCCATCTCTGCCTTGGCGTCAATGTCCCGGAAGCTCTTCTTCAAGTTAACGTTGATCAGCCCGATCCTCATTAAGAGTGGCATGTAAGGCCTCGATGGTCTCAGATGACTCAGGCATGATGAGAAACCGAAGTGAGAAATGAGTGAGGTGATGTGAGATGAAAACGAAGGAGGATGAGAAATAGAATGAAACATGAGAGAGGAAATGGAGATTCACAAGTATGCACTCACCAGTCTGGACATCATGGAAGAAGGGAGAAGAGTAGGAGAACAACCGATACTGTTGAGGAGGCCAGCACGGAGGTTCACCCTTCAACAGTCACCAGTAGACACAAGATTCATGTCACTGTGGTACGAGCAACAACTGTATTTACAGATGCAACCAGCTCGCCAATGGCAGTGTGGTGCGTGAGCGTAAGAGGCTGACCAGTGGCAGTGAGGATCATAGCAGCAGTGGATGCTTGGATGGAACTGATTGCACTGGATATGGCGCTATGGCGGCTGCAGTAGAAATAGCAGAGAATGCTACAGCCACCTGTGTAGTCATGTCTACAGTAGTTCCTGCTATAAGAGAGAGGGAAGCAACTGCTTCAGAGTGAGCACCTGTGGCTCCTCCAATGACTGTGCCTATGGGAGCTCTGCTGGCTCGGGCTGTGGTCAAGAAGGTAGCAGCAGCGCCAACAGTTGCATCAAGGATAGGCCAAAAGCATCAGAGTGCAAGGGGAGTTAAGGAACACGCCCTGGCTGTTTGCAGAAGTTGCTTGCATCGACTGGAGATGTGTAAGATACACTTTCAATAGGACAAGGTTGTGGTGTTGGAGGTGACATCATGAAGGCTATCACCACTGTACAAGAGTAAGTGGACGTCACGATCTCTCAGCTCCTTAGAACGCAAGATTTCCTCATGCCAGTTTTCAGCCGAGAGCATCCACACCCAGTAGGACACGTGGGTGTTGTCCCTCAGTGAAGAGGTCCAGCGGTCAATTTCAGGTCCGGATTGCACGTCTGCTCGTCTCCATGCTGCCGTCCGTGATGAGTTCTCCACGTAGTCGCAAACCCTTTCAGAGGAGGGTGGCAAGGATGGCATACCAACCATGAGACTGAAAGAATGTTTTTTTCTGAGATGGTTGGTTGCGAGGACTCTGGAGGCAGTCGCAGCATCTAGGTGTATGGGATAGAGAAGCAGCACCGACGGTGGAGTCGGCTACAGAGATAAAGTTGCCAGTAGAACCAAGTGAAGGAGGTCTTGCTGAAGTGGCTGCTGCGGAGAGAGGCTCATACTCCGTAAAGGAGAGTAACGTGGCAATGGCTGATGTTGTGTTGAAGGTGAAGGCACGTGTGGAGAGGCCGTCTAAGAAGGATCGGTCACACAAATCCATAGGATTCAGAGAGACTGCAGCAGAGATCCTACCCTGATATGTAGTAGAAGCATTATGAGAAATGATTCTGGCACCTTAGGTATACATGAGGCACTCACCAATGGGGCATGTGGTAGCAATGGCTGCGGAGAGAGCTCGGTGTTGGCTGCAACTTTGGCGTGATGTAGGAAGGGGCAACGGCGATCGCAGGAAGAGCGCGGCTTCAACCTCAACTTCAACAGGTAGAGAAAGGCGCATCAAGAATTCAGAAGCTGGCATGTGGGTAACAGCACTAGCAGTCTGGAGAGTGGTGCTGGAGAGCAGTGGTGCTGGCTTGATGCAGGTTCGGCAAGGGTTGCATCATCCAGTATGTTGCAAGGGGTAACACTGGGCCCGAGAGGTAGGTCCAAGGGTCTTGTGCTTGAGGGAAGGGATATGCCCTCCTTGCTCTGATACCAATAGAGAGATCCTTGTATTACATAGGCCATGGATAAAGCTCCTGGTATCTAGAAAACTAGAGGCACAACAGTTAACACAAGTGAGCTAGGGAGCGAGAGTAAGAGCACACCATTGCGCATGAATCTTGAAAGTCAATCACACACACACACACACACACACACACACACACACACACACACACACACACACAATCTGGGGGCCGAGCCCGACCGCTCGGGAAATACTGAAGGGGGCTACCCACCACGGCACAGAATAAGTCTGGCCAGGTGGGCTCCTTAGGATCAGCACCCAGTTACAGAGTCAAACTCCTCCAAAAGCCCACAAGCAAGATTGGAGACAGTTCCGTAGTTAATCTTGGATGTGATTGTTAGGAGTGTGGGGAGAGTGAGAGTGTGGAGAAAACCCTACTAGACAAAGTGTTAGGGAGAAGGAGCGAGTATCTAAGGACCTATTGGCACTCAACTCGCTCGTGCATCACATAGAGCGAGGCCAAACCACCACCCGGGGATTGAGCCCGACCTCTCGGTATTAAACCAAGGATGGCTACTCACCAGTGCACAGCCAAGGGATGACATGGTGGCCCGCTAAGGATCAGCACCTGGGAAAATATGGCATCTCTTCCAAAACCCACATGGAAACATGGAGACAGGCCAAGGCATCCTAGAGCATCCAAGGTCAAGCCTCCTCCACATCTAAGGAAGATAGTCAAGAAAGAAAACAAGAGGTTATCATGTTATGCTAGGTCACATACTCGGAAAGCACAGTAGCTGCCTAGAGAGACTGGCACCAACTACAAGCTCCAGCCTTGAGGGATAAATCTCCAGGTGCAGCCATGTCACTCAGTCCCATGTACATGTGTTGAAGTGCCATTCCATATGTGAGAGGCCATGCACGGGACGAAACATTAACACTCCCCCATGACCCGCAGTCATAGAATCTACATACATCAGTGAGATGTCGTACACGAGGATGTATGAGCGTGGTGGTGGATCAGACAGGCAGACAACAATCACACATGATCTGGATCATGGATTCATGCAAGACCGACAACGAGCACAGCACATTTAGAGATGTGTCTACTGAGTACCTTGTTGATAAAGTCAGCCCTCTGCAATTGTTTGTCCACCCAAGCTACCTTAACACTGGCAGAAGCAATGCACTCACAAACAAAGTAGTACACCACGTTAATGTGCTTTGTGCGAGATTGGTGCATGCCGTCATTCTCAACAATGACCTTTGTACTTTGATTGTCGTAATGCAGGGTGATGCACCGGATGGAAAGGTGTAGTTGTTGCAGCAAGCGGCAGAACAAGACAGCTTCACACGTACCCGCACCGAAGGCCGCACACTTAGCCTCTGCTATACTTAGACCTTCACAGCCTTGCTTGCCGCTTTTCCAAGAGGTGACAGTTCTCCTAATCCAAATGATATAGCCAGTGCTATGCATCGGTGTCATGTGCCAAGTCACTGTCAGTGCATTCATCCACAATGACCGAGGACTGTACTCTAACGTACAGTCCTGTATGCGCTGTACAAAGTACGTAGTGAATAACATGAAGTGAAGCCACAACATGATGCTCTCTAGGAAGCTAGGAAAATTGGGATAGAAAGTTCACATCAAAAGCAACATCAGCATTAGTAGTGGCAAGGTACATCAAGGAAGCGATCACCCTCAGGTAGTCAATCACATCCACCATCTCCCCAGGTTTAGGCACATCTAGTGACTTCAATAATGTCTGGCCTCATGGGATCATGGGGGTGGATGCACAGCGGACTAAAGACAGCACAGATGCAAAGCGCTCCTCTAGGCTACAAACATATACAACCTGGTGAACATGTAGTGTGTGTTCTGAGTGATGGCATTCAAGCTCCATGCCCAAGAAGACACAAGCACGATCGAGACCCTTCATCTTGCATGCTAACTGCAAGAGATTCTGATCAGTCTGAACTTTGCAGGGCTGAGAGATGTAATGAGCAGGTCATCAACATAAACAATTATGGCAGCAAGGGAAGGATAGAGAGCACTAAAAAACAAGGCCGGATCAACCGTGCTCATGTAAAACCCTCCCTTCTCAAGTGTAGAGGTGATTTTCTGGTTCCAAGGTGATCGCTTGAGTCCATATAGGAATTTGCGGAACCTCCACACTTTGTTGGTTCTATCTATGTTCCCAGGGGGTTGGACCATACAAAACTCCTTGCTAAGTCTGCCATGAAAAAAGGCTTCATTGACATCCATCTGCTTGAACTCGTAGTTATGTCCAGCCACCAAGCTGAGAAGGGTTTTGGCAGTAGCCTGTGGGCCACCTGGAGTAAACGTCTCATCAAAGTCAATGATAGGAATCTGATAAAAAGCTTTGGCAATGAGCCGAGCCTTGTATCGCTCAATAGAGCTGTCCAGCTTCAACTTTTGACGGTAAACCCACTTTGCTGGCACTGCCTTCTGCCTTGGTGGAAGATCTACTAACTCATAGATACCATAATTTATTAGAGCTTCAAGCTCTTTTCGCATTGATTTCTCCCATAGACTTAAGTCATGTGCATTGCGTGCATCAGAGGTTCAGGTGGGAACGGGGAAAGACTGGCAATGGCAAAACAGGAGGCAATTTACCTAGCAACAGACGTATCAAGCACTCGATGAATGAGGAAAGTGCTGGAGTACACCACGGAGACAGCAATGGGAGAGGCAGTTGTGGTGAATCCAAAGACACGAAGGCCGGGTTTACCAGAAACAGTGACTTGGGGCAAGAAGGCAGGGGCTAGGTCCACTACATGATCACCCGTGCTGGGATTGGAACAGACAGATGCATGAGAGTGAGAGGCAGATGGACAATTCTGAGAGTTCAGAGCCCGAAGCTGACCACCACTAACGTACGGTGACACAATAAGGGGAACAGTGGAAGTAGAGGTGACTACAGGCCACACAGTGGGCAAGGACGAGGTGGGAGAAGCCTGGACATGAGGAGGAGAAACAGGAGGCATTGTAGGGAAGGCTACAGCGTTGTCCGCTGCATAGACGTCAGGGGAGGAAGAAGGGGGCAAAGGGGATGGGCCACGATGAAAAGAGATAGGGGTGCAAGGGAGATTGAGAGGGAGCACTCTCTGATCAGTCAGGCACCGAGGAGAAAGCAGCAGGCCGGCCACAAACAGATTGGCTGGACCCTTCTCCAAGCCGAGAGAGCAGGACCAAAGAGGCTGGTGAGGATGAAGCAAGCCGAGGCAAGTCACATTCAAATACATCCTTAAAGAAGAGGATCATCACGAGATTTAATGACATGGCTGAGTGGAGTCAGAAAATTGCTAGGCCTTGGAGAAGGAAGAGATGCCAAGAAAGGCACCGAGACAACCATGAGGAGATTGCTTCCCGTAACGATGATCACTCGGAAGCCAGACAGAGGCAACGGAGCCTCACATGCGAGCAAAATGAAGGTCAACACGATGACCAGTCCAACGCGCAAACGGTTTGACATGACAAGGGAGGAACATGAGGAACACGGTTCCACACCCAGGTCATGTACTACATTGTCTCAAAGGCAAAGAGAGGAGATTGACCTCAAGCGGAGAGAACAAAACATATGCCATCAGCCAGGGTGTGATTCCTACGTTCAGATACGCCATTTTTTTGTGGTGAGTATGATGTGAACGGTTTCATGCGTACACCATGAGATTCAAGGAAGCGAAGGGTAGGAACAAAGAACTCATCACCCGATCATAGCAAAAGACATGCAGCTGGCGCAAACAAGCACACTTGACCTGAGGAAACCAAGACCCAAGGACGTCAGTCATGTCACTTTATGAAACAAGACAAGACCTAGCAGTAGCGATAGAAGTCATCAGTCAAAAAAAGCATGTAGCGGCTAAAGCCACCAAGGAATTCATAGGGAAGAGGACCCATGACATCAGCATGCACAAGATCAAGAGGATGGGCTGGTGGCAGACTCTACCATGCTGAAAGCAGAGCAGTGTATTTCAAACCAAGCACATTCAAGACAAGTTGAGGATCACGAAGGTGTGAACGTGGCAGATTCAAGCCCAGTGGCAGATTGGGTGTGTAGGATACGTGCCATGACTACACTGTGAATGTGGTGAAGGCAGTGGTACAAGAGGTCAACATGCTTGGGAGATAGAGTGGAAGTTGTCAAAAAGTGCCCCTGCTATGGATGTTGTTGGCCGTTATCCTGGTTCAACCACTGGGAAATGGTTGGATGTCTGATCTGATTGCAGATTTGGATCCCTGGAATTTTCCATGCGGTTTCAAGCTTTCAATTCCTCAATTTGGTTGAGAATTCAGAAAGTTAGCCCCATCCGAAGCTCGGATGGTAGGTGGGTAGAATCTGGGTGTCTGTCATTGGTGACGGGATAATTCCATCACCAGTGGTCCGAGTTCGACTTCAATGAGCTCCAAAGGCACGTGGGTCATGAAGTAAGGGATTTTGATGGTCTCCTGAACCAGGGCAAGCCTCCCCCCATGTTGGAATGACAGGAAGGATGCTTCGACAGGCCACCGTCAAAGCGCCTCCCGTCACTCCCGTTTGTGGGCATGGTGGACGGCTCCACCATGGGTTGCTTCAACGGCCGTAGTAGGGGCTCTACTGCTCCCTTTTGGACGTGCTTGGATGCGTTGGAAAACTCAAATCACAGACTATAAGAATCCAACATAACTATCCATTAATGTTCTTCAGCCTTTCTCAGTTTCCGCAACCTGCATTCTGCCAGAATTCTGCTCCCTTGGTGTTGTGGTGACCCAAAGCACACACCACCCTTGGAAGTCTCTATGCAATAAGCAGCTGTGAACACTTGTGGTTGATCAGAGCACGCCAGGATAGCATTCTTGACAAAGGGTAATGGACCCACAGTCCTGATGTGCCTGCCAAGACGTTCATGGCTTCCGTAACGCACGTGTGTGTCTCTCTAGGCGACTTCGCTGTTGTAGTTTGAGACTGTCCATAACAGAAGTTCAACATGGCACAGAAGACAATTTCATCACCCATCCAAAAGGACATGGGCAGCCCTGGATTTGGGCTATGGCAACGATATTTTGAGATCCACCTAGCATACAAGGGACTACTGGAGCTTATGAAGGGTACGGAGGTTCAAGGTGCGAAGCGCAACGGACGAGGAGAAGATGGCCTTCCCAAAGTAGAACATGGAGGCACTGATGCTCCTACTGTCGGTGCTGCATGAATCTCAATAGGGCTATATCTATGGATGCGCTTTGGTGGCAGAAGCATGGAAGCAGCTCTACTCCATCCACCAATCAACATCCCTAGCCAACAAGATCTCCACAATGAAGTGACTCTTGACGGTGAGGATCGAGGAGGGTGAGGACGTCATTTCCTCCATGCAGCAGATCGAGTCTCTTGTCTCACAATGCAATGATGTGGGGTGGAAGATTGACATGCAGATGCAGTTGATGGTGTTCCTCATGGTTCTTCCTGACAATTGGAGCCCTCTTATCACTGTATTGGGAGGTTGGGAGGAGGATAAAATCACCTACGATGCAGTCGCAGAGTACATCCACAATGAGGTACACAGTTGCAGCGGTGGCAAGACCTTGTCATCCTCAACTGCCCTGGTCACCAAAACACAAGTTGGCAGCAGCAGCGGCAAGCGAGGTGGTGGTAAAAGGGGTGCGTGTCATAATTGTCGCAAGGATGGCCATTGGGCCAAGGAGTGTTCGGAGGAGGTGCAGGCCTGCGGCTAAGGTGCCAAAGGTAAGAAGGCACTCCTCAACGGCACGAAGAACCACGATCTGAAGGGTACCAACTGGCGGTGCCTTGACTCAGGTGCAGAGGAGAATATCCAAGTCGAGAAGGTGGTGTTCATCAACTACACCAAGTTCACCAAGTCCATGGTGGTCGCTAACGACAAGGTCGAACCTGCGGCTGGCCAAGGTGATGTGGACGTGGAGATGGTGGTTGGTGGTAAAAAGGTGCAGCGTGTTATCCAAAACGTGCAACATGTCCCCGGACTGGCTGACATTTTGAGTGAGTCGCTTGACAGACAAGGGATATGAAGTGCTCTTTCGTAGGAAAGCTGCAGTTGTGCGGATGGACGGCGGCGGCGAGGTCGTGCTCGAAGCGAAGCATGAGGGAGGCCTCTACGTCATTGAGTCAAAGGTCATCCCCTCAGTAGCAGACCCGCCAATACGTGTCGTCAATCTTGTAAAAGGCGGGGGAGTAGACCTGCACTTGTGGCATCGGCAGCTGGGTCACTCGTCGCCCGCAATTGTGTAGGAGATAGCAAAGCGGGACATGGTTCGCGGCCTCAACATCACAGGTGCAGCAGACACAACAGTAGATTCCGTAGAGCACAAGTGCAAGCCTTGTATCGTGGGCAGGGCAAAGCGCAAGCCGTTTGAAGACGAACAGCGTTGGGCCGAGAACCTGCTCGAGGTCGTGCACAGTGATGTGTGTGGGTCGATCAAGACGTCGTCCTTTGGGGGCGCGCGGTACTTCGTCACCTTCATCGATGACTGCAGCAGAAAACTCTACGTCTACTTCATGCAGCAGAAGAGCGATGTGCTGGACCGGCTGAAGAAGTATGTCGTAGCAGTGGAGAGGACGAATGGTCGTAAGGTCAAAGAACTACACAGCGCCAATGGAGACGAGTACATGTGCTGCAGAGGGAGGCTGAAGGAGCAAGGGATTGAGTGGAAGCCGATCATTCGTACATGCCTCAGTCTAATGGCGTGGTGGAGCGTGTGAACCAGACGCTACTCACCATGGTGAAAACGATGCTCGTGGACGCTAAACTACCACAGAGCCTATGGGCCGAGGCCATGAGTACGGCATGCTACAGCACCAAACTCACCCCAACGGCTGTACTGAAGGGGAAAGGCAGATGGAAGATGTTGCAGGAGGCGTGGAGCAGGCACAAACCAAGTGTGGTGCACCTAAAAGGCATTCGGGTGCAATGCGCACGCGTTGGTGCAGGTCACACAAAGAAAGGACTCCAAACTGGATCCGCATGCAAAGGTGAACGCGTTTATCGCGTACGAGAGTGCGCTCAAGGCGTACCACCTCTTCGATCCACAAGCGCGGATGTCATCACCAGCCGGACGTCACGTTTGATGAGCAGTAAAGCTACTACAACAGCAACAACACCATCAATGTAGTACACTGACCAAAGCAGGGGGAGTGGTTCCAACTCCTTGAGCGTGAGGAGGAGCCGGCAACTGCAAAGGTCGATGACGGGACTTCGGAGAACGATGATGCTGGAGTGCAGCAAGACAACACAGCAGGTGCAGGTGCCACTGGAGCGCAGAACGCAGCAGCCGATGCGAGGGAGCCCGCAGCCGAGGACAACGTTGCAGCAGGACAGCAGTAGGACCAGTAGCCAGCGTCGCCAAGGTCGCCACGTAGCAGCCGAAGGCAGCGGAATGCGGCAAAGCGGTATGACGCAAGCACGGGCCGCTGGGTCGGCATGGTGCGGTGCATAATGCCAGCAGCAACGGAGCCAACGACCATGCAAGAGACACTTGCACGGCCTGACGGGCAGCAGTGGGACAAAGCAATAAAATCTGAACTTGCGTCCCTTGCTGAGAACGGTACTTGGGAGCTGGTGGATTGGCCTGAGGGGGCGAAGGTGATCAGCTACAAGTGGGTGTTCAAGGTGAAGCTCACCAAGGACAGCAAGGTGGAAAAGTACAAGGCGCGGCTGGTGGCGAAGGGGTACGCGCAGCGGAAAGGCGAACACTATGTCGAGACGTTCACACCCGTCGCCAAGTTCACAATAATCCAGACGATCGTCGCAGTGGCATCCGCAAAGGACATGGAGATCCACCAAATGGATGTCAAAACGACATTCCTAAATGGCAACATCGACAAGGAGATCTACCTTGAGGTACCGAAGGGAGTGGATGCGCTGGCGGACAAGGTGTGCAAGCTGCAAAAGGCCTTGTACGAGCTAAAGCAGGTGTCCAGGTGATGGTTCCAGTAGATAGACGGCTACATGGTGGAGCTCGGCTTCAAGAGTTGTGAGTCAGACCACAGCGTATACATGCGGCGCAACAAGGAACTTCATCAGATTGTTGCACTCTACGTGGAAGATCTAATCATGTGTTCATCAGATCTGGCAGCTTTCTAGCAGCTCAAGGGGGAGCTGAGCAGTAGATTTAAGATGACGGGCATGGAGGAGCTCAAGTAATACCTCAGGGTGAGCATCACGCGGAACCGGAGGATGCGCACGCTTGAGCTGGGGCAGGCCAAGTACGTGGCCAAGGTCCTAAAGCGGTACGGCATGGAGGACTGCAAACCAGTGGGCAGTCCGGTCTCCATGAGATGTGAGCTCAGTTCGGCGATGTCGCTGCAAACTAAAGAGGAGAAGGAGGACATGGCAGAGGTACCCTACCAATTCGTGGTGGGCAGCCTGATGTATGCCATGGTGGCAACTCGGCCAGACATGGCCTACGCGGTGGGTCAGGTGAGCAAGTACGTGGCCAACACTGGGCCACTACATTGGATGGCCGTGAAGCGGATCCTCCGATACTTACAAGCAATGCGGCACAAGTGCCTGAAGTACGACGGAAAGGGGAAGTCAGACCCCATGCGGCTGGTCTGCTACATTGACGCGGACTACACCGGCGATGTGGACAAAAGGAGGTCCACTTCTGGCTATGTGTTCTTCCTTGCAGGTGTAGCAGTCTCATGGTGCAATAGGAAGCATGACTGTGTCGCCACCTCCACAATGGATGCGGAGTCCTTCGCTCTGGCTGAGGTGATCAAGGAAGCAGTGTGGCTCCGTAGATTGTTGGGGGAGCTGGGCGTGCAGTAGAAGGAGCCTATGGTGGTTCAAGAGGACAACACCATCTCCATCTCGCTGACCAACAATCTAGCGCAGCACAGGAGGAAGAATCACATCGACGTGTGCTACCACTACGCATGCGACATGGTGGAGAAGGGACAGGTTGTGCTGCAGCATTGCAGCACGAAGCACATGCTCGCGGATTCCTTGACCAAGGCGCAGCCCCAGGATCGGCAAATCATCAGTGTTGTAGGGCTTGGATTGACAAGTTGTGTAGGAATTGAAGGCGAAGGCGCGGACAAGAGAAAGTGAGCATGAGGCATCTGGTATGGAAGGTGCACGGGGGAGATTGTCAAAAGCCCCTGCTATGGATGCCGTTTGCCGTTTTCCTGATTCGACCAGTGGGAAGTGGTTGGATTCTGATCTGATTGCAGATTTGGGCTTCGTGGGTTTTGCCATGTGGCTTTGAGCTTTCATTTGCTTGATTCGGTTGAGAATTCAGAAAGTTAGCCCCATCCGAAGTTTTGGTGGTAGGTGGGTGGAATCTGGGTGTCCGTCATCGGTGACGGGATAATTCCACCACCAGTGGTCCGAGTTCGACTTCAATGAGCTCCAACGGCACATGGGCAATGAAGGAAGGGATGTGGATGGTCTCCTGGACCAGGGCGAGCCTCCCCCTATGTTGGAGTAACAGGAAGGGCGCTTCGACAGGCCACCGTCGAAGCGCCTCCCGTCACTCCCGTTCATGGGCATGGTGGGCGGCTACACCATGGGTTGCTTCAACGGCCGTAGCAGGGGCTTTACTGCTCCGTTTTGGACGTGCTTGGATGTGTTGGGAAGCTCAGATCACAGGCTATAAGAATCGGAAGTAATCTCACCAAAATAACTAAGCATTAATGGTCTTCAGCCTTTCTCAGTGTCTGCAACCTGCACTCTTCCAGAATTCTGCTCCCTTGGTGTTGTGGCGACCCAAAGCACACACCTCCTTTGGAAGTCTATATGCACTAAGAAGCCGTGAACACTTGTGGTGGATCAGAGCACGCCAAGATAGAATTCCTGAAAGAAACAACGTGGACAAGGACAGAGGCAATGGAAGATGAGGAGAGAGAAAGAAGAATGCAGAAAAGGCAATCACAGTGAAGACCATGAAGTTCTTCCCCTCCAGAGGAAAGAATGGTGACCCTACCAACACCATGGCTGGAAGATAAGTCCATGCCTGACCATCGAGGGTGGTGACAGACAGGAGGGTGACCTCGGGATTGAGCATGAACAGGACATCAGGGAGAAATAGGTCCCCACCGGGACCAACAAAGCGGACAATGCCAACTCCGCGAAAGGGGAGAAGCTGGCCAGATCGTGTGTGAACAAAGCGGACAGATCCCATAGGATCAAGGGAAACAAAGGACAAGTGGTAGGATGTCATGTGGTGGGTGGATCTTGAATCGTTGATGTAGAAGCCATTAGAAACGCGAGCAGATGGCAAGACGAGGCATGCAGCGATGGTATCAGATGGTGGAACAGAAGAGGGGGATGCACTGAGGTGATGAGGGAAGTATGTGTTTTCCAATCCTAAATCCATGAATGGTTATCAAGTAATGCACCCTGAACACACGCAGACGACACGCCATGAAGGAATCCATCTGACTCAAAAACAAAAGAAGAGGACACACCAATCACACCCTCAATCCCGTGAGAGCGAGGCTGGAGAAGCTTAGTGAGACAACGTTCCAAGACACGTTCTTCCTCTGGACGGTCGGAGCAGCAGTCGGAGGGACAAGGGTTAGAGAAGTGGCCATCATCACGGGGCCAGGAAGGGGCAGTGTAGTGGACGGATGGTAGCCCGTAGTAGGTGGGGCCAGGGGCACGAGGCACCCAGCCCCAGGAGGATGACTGAGGGGTTGGCTGCTCCAGGGG
>SZWC01008296.1:90447-103572 GCA_023375785.1 Penium margaritaceum
CTTCGTGGGTTTTGCCATGTGGCTTTGAGCTTTCATTTGCTTGATTCGGTTGAGAATTCAGAAAGTTAGCCCCATCCGAAGTTTTGGTGGTAGGTGGGTGGAATCTGGGTGTCCGTCATCGGTGACGGGATAATTCCACCACCAGTGGTCCGAGTTCGACTTCAATGAGCTCCAACGGCACATGGGCAATGAAGGAAGGGATGTGGATGGTCTCCTGGACCAGGGCGAGCCTCCCCCTATGTTGGAGTAACAGGAAGGGCGCTTCGACAGGCCACCGTCGAAGCGCCTCCCGTCACTCCCGTTCATGGGCATGGTGGGCGGCTACACCATGGGTTGCTTCAACGGCCGTAGCAGGGGCTTTACTGCTCCGTTTTGGACGTGCTTGGATGTGTTGGGAAGCTCAGATCACAGGCTATAAGAATCGGAAGTAATCTCACCAAAATAACTAAGCATTAATGGTCTTCAGCCTTTCTCAGTGTCTGCAACCTGCACTCTTCCAGAATTCTGCTCCCTTGGTGTTGTGGCGACCCAAAGCACACACCTCCTTTGGAAGTCTATATGCACTAAGAAGCCGTGAACACTTGTGGTGGATCAGAGCACGCCAAGATAGAATTCCTGAAAGAAACAACGTGGACAAGGACAGAGGCAATGGAAGATGAGGAGAGAGAAAGAAGAATGCAGAAAAGGCAATCACAGTGAAGACCATGAAGTTCTTCCCCTCCAGAGGAAAGAATGGTGACCCTTGAGAAACTGCTAGGAAGCTTCCTAGCCTTGCTGCTGCTGACGTGGCGACACTGTCCAGTCAGCTGATGCACTAGCAAGCAGGCAGGTGCAAGAAACAGCAAGGATCAGGCTAGGGAGACGCGCAAAGTCTCATAAGCTCCAATAGCTTAGTAAATGCAGAGAGAAATGACAAATGACAGGTCCAGGGCATAAGTACCTGCCGCGGCGCACAGCGGGTGTCGCACGCGGCAGTCCAAGAACTGTCCTAAAACCGGCCCAAAACCACTGTTTTGGCCATAACTCTACGCACACATGTCAGAATCCTGCGTCGTCTGAACCTAGACGTGCAGAATCAAAAGACGCACGCAACGACTGGTCACATGCATGCATCCATCGACTGACAGCGAGTATATAATGCAAAAACATGCAAATGGGTCTCATGCCCAGTCCGCCGAAAGGCGCCTGCAAGACGTAGAAGGCACAGCAAGGAGTCCCGGTGACATCTGGGGCTCTGGAACAGTAGTCGGTCAGCTCCAGACGGGTAGGCCGCCGCCTGTCGTCGCGCCGGTGTCACCAGGGCCGCCTGCCTCAGGGATCTGCACGAGTATGGACACGGCCGAGTGGTCACAGCAAACTGTACAGAAACGGCACAAATCACAACAACCCTACCAACACCATGGCTGGAAGATAAGTCCATGCCTGACCATCGAGGGTGGTGACAGACAGGAGGGTGACCTCGGGATTGAGCATGAACAGGACATCAGGGAGAAATAGGTCCCCACCGGGACCAACAAAGCGGACAATGCCAACTCCGCGAAAGGGGAGAAGCTGGCCAGATCGTGTGTGAACAAAGCGGACAGATCCCATAGGATCAAGGGAAACAAAGGACAAGTGGTAGGATGTCATGTGGTGGGTGGATCTTGAATCGTTGATGTAGAAGCCATTAGAAACGCGAGCAGATGGCAAGACGAGGCATGCAGCGATGGTATCAGATGGTGGAACAGAAGAGGGGGATGCACTGAGGTGATGAGGGAAGTATGTGTTTTCCAATCCTAAATCCATGAATGGTTATCAAGTAATGCACCCTGAACACACGCAGACGACACGCCATGAAGGAATCCATCTGACTCAAAAACAAAAGAAGAGGACACACCAATCACACCCTCAATCCCGTGAGAGCGAGGCTGGAGAAGCTTAGTGAGACAACGTTCCAAGACACGTTCTTCCTCTGGACGGTCGGAGCAGCAGTCGGAGGGACAAGGGTTAGAGAAGTGGCCATCATCACGGGGCCAGGAAGGGGCAGTGTAGTGGACGGATGGTAGCCCGTAGTAGGTGGGGCCAGGGGCACGAGGCACCCAGCCCCAGGAGGATGACTGAGGGGTTGGCTGCTCCAGGGGCACCATGGCGGTGCTGAAGGCAGCAGCAGATTCGGGTACACTGTTTGTCGATGCCACAGTGGTGGCAGCAGTCACGGAAGTGGACGTGCTGACACATTTGCGAGCCTTATGGGCTCGTATCACAGAGGCCAGGTGGGTTTCGTCATGAGGAGCTGTACATTTGGGCTTTGAATGCCAGTGGTGTCACAGTTAGAGCAGGTCAGTGTGTCACAAGGAGAGGACGCATCATTAGGCTTACCGCCACGGCCGTGGCCTTTACCTTTGCTGCGACCCTATCCACCACCACTACCATAGCCATTGTCCTGAGAGACATGGACAGCTGCAGTGGGATTTGAAGAGGTGGAGGTAGAGGAGGACAATGTCCTAGATGATGCAATAGAAGAGGTGGAAACAACAGCAAGAGCTGCTCTACGAAGCCCCTTGTTACGCAAGCTACTCCGCCATTCGGTGAGCATAGTCGCAGTGAACTCATGGAGTAGGCCAATGCAAGGAGGAGAATCATCAGTCACCGGCCCGGCAGCAAGGCTCTCAATTCAGCCTACAACACATGCATGTACAAGTTAGAGGGCTCAGGAATGAGGTCGGTGGTAATGGACAGGCAGACAGCAAAGGGGCTAAGAGCAACCTTGTCCAAGTCACTCAATAGGCACAAGCTGCGCGCCCGATAGTTTTTGCACTTTTGTTTGTGCGCATGTGCAATGTGTTCAACTTCATAGTCAGGGAACTCTGTGCAGTATGTCCAGTCACTATTTTGCAATAAGATCATACGCCCCCATAGAATCTAGAGGAGAGTGATAAGCTAGGTATGTGGTGCATGTACTAATGTCATTTAATAGCTCCTCTGGTCATGTGATGATAAGATCATGGGTTGCACGTACCGCCTTAGAAGACTTGGAGGCAAAAGGGGGGTTTACAATAGGATCAATCCGAGATTAGTACTCCTAGAGCAGCTTTCCCTTAGCCCAGGAACTAGAACGGGTTTCCTAAAAGAAGAAAGAATGTCTGACGGTGAAGTGAGGAGGTGAGCTTTCAAAGTCTTTCTGTTGCTCTGATAGGAAAGCACGCACAAGAGTGACAGCAGGGAGAGGTGGGGCACATGAGTCAACGTAGTGCCTACTGCACAAGAGGAATCAGTGTAGGAAAATCCACCATCAGCAGGCATCACAACAGCAAGGGTAGGGACCATGCGCAAACGCTCCATCACCATGTTAGCCACAATGGTGGCCAACTCCTTTCGAGTCTCCAACCCATTTTGAATTTCTTCCCCCATCCACCAACGCAAAGCCTATGCCTCACAAAGTGCGGCCTGATGATTCTCAATGGTCTCTTCAGGCCCTGGCATGATGAGATATTGTGTAGGAGAATGCTATTGCTTGTGGGATAAAGATGTGCAAAGAAGGAGAGAGATTGTGAGTGCTCATCCGACTAATGGCACCGTAGGATGGAGAAAAGTGGAGGCACCACAGCAGCAACTGATGATGCCAGCACAGCGAACCACGTACAGATGGCAACCAAATGTCAGAGAATTCATGTGACGGTAGCCCCAGCCACAGCTGAAATCGCAGATGTGATGAGAACACCGGTGGTCACGTGCTCGGTGCAGGTGCGCACCGCACCCATCGAGATGGGAATGGAAGCCACAATGGAGACGCGGATGGAGCTGACATTGCCAGAAGTAGTGTCTGCAGCAATGGCGGACGTATTGGCCATAGCCGTGGTTCTTCCACGCACGGCGTCCCTCGGCCTGCAGTCGCTCTGATTTATGGCGTTTAGCCCTCCTGCCACTGCATTGCCACATTCTCACCTGTAGTGACAACCGCCGCAATGACAGTCCGTCCTGATGTGTCTTGTGCCGCCACCCACATCACCAACGGCTGTCGTAGCCGCTTCATCGTCACACTGGATTCTCCACCGCTTGGCGTGGGTGGAGTTACTGCCAATGGCGGACGTAGTGGCCATAACTGGTGATGACGCTATGCGTGGGAAGAACCACGGGCATCAAGGATGCACCATGGGAGGAGACTCCCTTTCGACCTAGATGGAGGGTGATCCTATGATGGGTTCATGGATCATGTAAAAATAAGCGGATTTCCCTCATTGCTCTACTACCAACAGTTACTCTTGGATGTGCTTGTTAGGAGTGTGGGAGAAGTGAGAGAGTGTGGGGGAGACCCCCACTAAATACACGTGCACTGCTTGTGGAACTTTGCACTTAAAAACAAGACAAAGTGTTGGGGAGGGGGAGAGGGCATCTAAGGACTGGTAGGCGTACACATTGCTAGTGCATCACACAAAGCGAGGCCACATCGTCACGTTGAGGTCAAGCCCGACCTCTCAGTATGAAACCGAGGGTGGCTACTCACTAGTGCACAGCCAAATGCTGACACGGCGGCCCCATAAGGATTAGTACCCGAGAAAATATGGCAGCTCCCCAAAACCAACATGCAAACATGGAGACATACCAAGGCATCCTAAAGTGTACAAGGTCAAGCCTCCTCCACATCCAAAGAAGATAATCAAGAAAGAAAACAAGAGGTCATCATGTCATTTTTGGAGTCTCGTTGGCCACTCACATATCTATATGCACAGATTGACTGACCATGGCCATACCTGGGGAGACGTCACACAAGCGTGCCCTGGCTGTTGGTTCTTGCCTCATCAAGCAACCGACGATCTACCCAGGAGTGCCCTCTGGCACAAGTTTGGACCGTGTTTGACTATCTTGTCTTGATGTAGTTGAGACTAGGGCACGTACATTCTAACTGTCGTTCCCTGCATCTTTTTTACTTGCATTGGGTGTTTTGGGGGTGCTGCATGATTTACCCGGATGTTGATCCTTAGGGGGCCACCATGTCAGTCTCTGGCTGTGCACTGGTGAGAAGCCACCCTCGGTTCATTCTGTAAGGGCGGAATCGACCCCCGGGTGGCGGTGTACGTCGGCTCGAGCGTTTGCTCCGTGCCGGCATGCACTCACAGGGCTTACACTCTCACTCCCCTTGATCGCTCCATTGTCTCTCTTGTGACTAAACAAACAAGTCAAAACATCTTTTGACATCCATGGCATCCGATGCTCGTTAGCTCTTGCCCACACATTCTATGTTTCTAGCTGGGAACCTTCCCAGTAGTTATTGATATCAGAGCCACAGGAGAAATCCCCTGTTCTCAGTCCATCCGTGACCCGTGAGCAACACATGTGACAATACTCTCACC
Organism: Penium margaritaceum; assembly: GCA_023375785.1. Lineage (NCBI taxonomy): Eukaryota > Viridiplantae > Streptophyta > Zygnematophyceae > Desmidiales > Peniaceae > Penium > Penium margaritaceum. The sequence goes on from SZWC01008296.1 coordinate 95,778, forward strand.
GCCACGACGGATCCACAACACCCTCGTTGCCAACTCTTCGACAGTTCTGCACCATCGCAGCCCACAGTTGCCTCTACCTGCCAACTCTCCAGCAGTTTGCCACCACCACAGCTGCAGCTTGTAGCCTGCGGCTCTTAGCTGCCCTGCAACCTTTGGCTGCCTCGCGCTTCTATTGCCACACAATACCACAGTCTACTCTCTGTAGCTCCCAGGCAGCCCTGCTGCCTAACTCTGCTGTCTTGCACTTCTCCCGCCACTCAGCAGCGTAGCTCTTGTCTGCCCCGCTCTTGGCTGTCCCTCAACACTCAGCTTTCTCAATCTACAACAGCCTCACAAGCGTGAGGGCAGCCAGCAACAACATCAGCAGCACTCGGTAATAGCCAAAGGCAACACTGTCTCTCTGCTGCATCTGCAACAGGAAAGTCTGCTACGCTGGATTCACCGCAGCTTGACGGTCCCCGTGATGACGAGTTGGACTTGCCGTGCATGGCTGTCCACTGCGCTGAGCAGGCTGGGTGGGGGGACCCGCGGGTACTTGATGAGCCCCCGCACACCGACGACAACATCCCACTCTGGTTTGAGATGCTAGACAGTTCTTACTGGCGTGAGGACCTCGCCGATGTAGCTGAAGTGGCTGAACATGATATTGATTGCCAGGTTTACACGGCGGTCGATCTTCCGCCGTCACCACCTCATCTCTCAAGCATGCAACCTCCCGAGGGAATTCCTACCTCTACTCCTGCATCGGCCTCCAACCCTACTCCAGACCCTACTACAGCTGACATTGCTGAGCCATCCATAGCACGTGAGGTGCCCGGCGTGGTCCCTACTCTTCCCATCTACACCGACTCAATCGGCCTGGCCGGTGCCTTTCTTGATGCCGCAGCAGGTGTCACCTCCACCTTCTCAGCCACGGCACGTGCTTGCAGAGCGCCAACACAGACCACGGTGGGCAGAGCTACTGAGGCCTACGCACATGCAGCAGCGTCCTTCACTCTACTCACTGCTACCGCTGCCAACATCACCACGCAGATCATGGTAGCAACTACTATTGTCGCCACACCTGCATCCTCCACAACTGATGCAACTGCAAGCGCCATCGGCTCCATTGGGACATCCACTACAGCAGCAGCCCTCACCCCTATGGGGGTACCCCGTGATCTCAAGCACCACGTCACAACAGGAGTGCTAGTTGCGTCTGCATCAGCAGTAGTTCCAGGAGCCACGATCATTGGCCTTCTCTGCCTGACAGTGGCCATCGCCGCATGGGTGGCAGTTCTGTTCTCCTCCGCAGCCGCGGTGGTTTTGTCCCTCTTTGCACTGTTCCCACGCCGCTAGCCTGGTGAGCTCATTCCTCTCCTCTCTTCCTCTACTCTCTTGTCCTCTCATTCCACTCCTTCATCGTGCCAGGACCAGAAGAGAATATAGAGGCTTTGCAAGCTACCCTTAGTGAGGCACAGACAGCTCATCGCAAAGTAGAGGAAGAACTACAACATGGAATAGATGCACAACAGGAACTGGCCACAACTGTGGCAAACCTAGTCATAGAGCGTTTGTGAGCCGTTCTTGCTCTTCAGGCTGTCTTGCCTGTTGACGAAACTACTTCTGCTGATTCTACTATTAGTCCTAGTGCTCCTCCCAACTCTACCGCATCNGAATAGATGCACAACAGGAACTGGCCACAACTGTGGCAAACCTAGTCATAGAGCGTTTGTGAGCCGTTCTTGCTCTTCAGGCTGTCTTGCCTGTTGACGAAACTACTTCTGCTGATTCTACTATTAGTCCTAGTGCTCCTCCCAACTCTACCGCATCTGCTTTGTCAGCAGCTGCACTTGCCTGGGTGCTCCTTCCGACCCGGCAGAAAGATTTTCAGAGTGTCCTACCTCAGTTCACCTCCAAGTTGACCTTCTCCTCGTGGGAAACCCGTTTCAGCACATGTGCCCAAGGTGAGCTGCTGTGGGAGTACTACTCCCCAGCCAAGCCGCCCTTTGTTCCTCAACCTGCTAAGGCCGCTAGTGTCATACGGGCTCTCATCAATGCCGGGCCTGAGGGCCTCCTCGACGACATTGGTACGTACAATTCTGACCCAGTACGAGGCACCCCTGCTGATCCTGTTGGTGCCTACGTGCTCAATTTTTTGCAGCAAAACTGTCACTAGGCATGCTATCCAAAGTGCTCTCACTAAGAATTTCAACACCCTCCACATGCAGTCAGATGAAACAGCGGATGAGTATTTGATGCACAGCCTACGTCTCCTGGGTGACCTTTGTACTACAGTCCAAGGTCCTCTCCCTGCTTGTCTTTCCATTATAGCTGGTCTTATCCCCGAGCTCTCTGACATATACTTGCATGCCTCTCTTGCTGAGCTTGAGTGCCTTGCTGCCGCTCCAGTCCCTGCCCATTCACCCCCAGGGATTGGCCCACTATGAGTTCACGGCTGCTCGGCTCACTGACTGGTGGAGCAACCTGCAGAACAAGCGTCTACATCGTGCAATCCTTGCTGCACTCACAACTGCCTCATCCTCCTCCTGTGTAGCTGTTGCCTCCACCTCTTCCTCTCCTTCCACTGTGGCTGCTCATGCCACTCGCGTTGCTTCATGTGGCGGGAGTGGCGGGTCTGACCATGGAGGTGACCGTGGTGGCCAATTCCCCGCTGGGTCTACACCTCCTACAGAGGTCACCTGTTGGAACTGCGGGACTGTTGGTCATTTTGCTCCCAAGTGCCCAGTGCCTCGTGATGATGTTCGTCTTGCCTCTGCCATGCATGCTCACTGGGCCCGGACTGGTGTTGCCTCCTCCACTGCCACAACTTCTGTGACATTTGCATCACCCTCCTCTTCTACATCTGCGGCCTCTGCTCTTACCACCACTCTTACACCTCCTCAACCCCCAGCACCTCACTCTAGTCCATGGTGCTGAATCCCGCCTCCATGGGGGCCTCCCTAATATGGTCCTCCCATTTTCCACTACTCCGTGCCCTCCCGGCCAAGAGATGACGGCCACTTCTCCGACGCACGCTCCTCTGACCGCTCGTCTGACCGTCGTTATGAGGAGAGTGCCCTCGAGCGCCACCTTACGGAGCTTCTCCAGCTTCTTTCTCAGGGAGGTGAGAGTGTCGGTGGCCAGTCTCATGTGTCTGTCTGTGAGTCTGATGCAATCCTTCTTGGTGCATCCTTCGGGTGTGTGCAAGGGGCATTGCCTGATGGTCGTTCGTGGATTGAGGATTGGCAGTCTCACACGTCTTCCATTTGTCTTGGTCGTACGTCTCCCGACTCTCTCTCGGGAATAGTTGTGTGCCTTGTTCTCCCGTCTGCCCGTGTTTCTTTTGGCTTCTGGATCATTGATTCCGGGGTCACTCATCGCATGACCTCCTCTCGCTCGTCTTTTGTCTCACTCGGCCCGTTCATTTTGTCCACGCCAGTTCTGGCCAATTACTGCCAGTTCAAGGTGTTGGTGCTGTCCGTTTTGTGGGACCGGGTGGGACTCTGTTCCTTCCTGACGTGCTGTACGTGCCTGACGTGGAGGTCAGTCTCCTCTCTATGACCACCCTTGACGATTTGGGCATGGACTTCTTGACCAGCCATGGCATTGGCACTGTCGCCCTTTGCTCCTCTGGCCGTGTTGTTCTTCGTGGTGTGCATTGTGAGTACCTTTTCCGCATCCCTCTGTCCTTGCCCACGTCTTCCGCTGCCTCTGCTCTTGTTCACGTCACACCCTCCTTATATCTTGCGCATGCGGACCTCTTGCACCGTCGCCTTTGTCACATTCACACGGCGGCCATTCAGCGTCTCTTGCACCTACGCCCTGCTGTCGGCCTTGACCGCTCTAGGCAGGTCAAGGCCTCTGACATGGAGGTGCAAACGTGCCTCCATGCTCCTCAGGCAGGTATATGAGCATGGAGGTGCAAACGTACCTCCAAGGAAGTCATGATGTAGAGGTACCATGGCATCAGTGTGCACACGTTTGCACCTCCATGCTCATTTACCTGCCTCGACTGCGCCAGTGGCAAAATGCACCACCTCTCATCCCCTTGATCTTCAGCTTTCACGACGGTTGAATCCACCACCTCTAATCCCCTTGATCTTGTACACACTGATGTCATGGGTCTTCTACCTCATGACTTCCTTGGTGGCCTTGGTCGTTACCTCCTTTGCTTGACTGATGATTTTTCGCACTCCTGCTAGATCTTTGCCGTTCTGTATGAGAGTGATGTCACTAATGTCCTTGAGCACTGGCTTCCTCAGGCCGAGTATGCTTTTTTTTGTATTTTACGTGTTTTCCGCAGTGACCGGGGTGGTTAATTATTTGGTCCCACATCTCGCTTTCTGGAGTCTCGGGGTGTTCGTCTTGAGTGTACTACACCTTACACACCTCAACAAAGCGGTGTGTCCGAATGCTAGAACCGCACCCTGGTAGATGGGGTCCACTCCCTTCTCTCCTCCTCTTGTCTGTACCCTCTGTTTTCCTTTGAGGCCATGTCTTACATGATGTGGGTGTGGAATCGCGTCCCTCATGGTCCCCTCCCACACACTGTCACCCTGTTTGAACGCTGGACGGGCCGTCGTGCCGATCTCCATCTTGCTCATGTATGGGGATCCCATGCCTTCGTATGGCTCCCTACTGACCATCAAGATGGCGAACTCTCTCCCGTGGTTGTTTCCGTTTCTTCCTTGGCCTCTCGCTTTTCTCCAACACCTGGTACTTTTGGGATCCACTACGGTGCCATGTCATTGAGTCTCATGATGCACTCTTCTTCGAGCACCTATTTGAGCGTGACATCTCTCGCTTCTCCACGGGTTTTCTCTCTCTCTCCACCTCATTGAGATGGGAAGGCACTCCTCTCGGTCGCCTGGTCTACCCTCCGGGTGTCCGTCACCCATCTTCTCTGAGCCCTCTTCCTCCTCTGAGTCCCCTATCTCGTTTGAGCCCTCTGCTTCCTCTGATCCCTCTGTCTCGTCTGAGCCCTCTGCCTCCTCTTGGCCCCCTGTCTCATCTGAGCCCTCTACCTCTTATGAGCCCCCTGTCTCATCTGAGCCTGCTGCCTCCTCTGAGACCTCTACCTCCTCTAAGCCCGCTACCTCCTCTGAGCTCTCTGCATCCTCTGAGCCCGCTGGCACTCCTGCCACTCCCCCGCGCTCTGATCTCCCTTTGTCTCCTCCTGTTGGGTCTCATCCCTCCATGCCTGCTGTGGTGCTTGAGCCCCCCTCTCTGTCGCATGGCTCCTCTGTTCCTCCTGTCTCGCCCTACACGCACGGAGGTCGTCTCCAGGCACTCCCATCCCATTTCCATCATGTTGCCTCAGGTAATCTCGGCCTGTGCTCCCTTGGCCTAGTGACCACCTCCTTACCCACTGTTGCATCCGTGGTGCACCCCACTACCGCAATTGGCTACTCCCTCATTGAGCAAGAGTTCCGTCTAGCCCTTGGTTCGTCCGTGGCTGGGCATGTTGCCTCTTGTTTTGCTGTTGTTGGCCTATTCCATCTTCCACCTTAACCTCTCATTATGCAGGCTTCCCGCACGATGTCAGATTCCTCTCTGTGGGAGCAAGCCATGAAAGCCAAGCTTGACGCTCTTTCTGAGCATGGTGTCTATGAGCGTGATGCTCTTCCACTAGGGCGTAAAGCAATGGCCGCCAAATGGGTGTATCGTTAGAAGGTGAACCCCGACAATACGGTTGAGCAGTACAAGGTGCAACAAACAACAAAGGGCTTCTCTCAAGTCCCTTGAGTCAACTTTGACGAGATATTTTCTCTAGTGGGTCGTTACACCACTGCCAGGGCACTACTCAGCCTGGTGGCTGAGCATGAATGGGAGCTGAATTAGATGGATGTCAACAATGTCTTTCTCCATGGCAAACTTGACGAGGAAATTTACATGGTATAACCACCCGGCTTTACAGATGGCACAAATCAAGTACGGTGCCTGCGCAAGGCTATCTATGTGTATTTGACTACCATATGGGCTTAAGCAGTCTCCACGGTGCTGGAACCAAGAGATCGCAACGACGTTGGAAGAAGGGGGTTACAGGAGGAGCACTGTAGATCACATTCTATTCCTCAGTGCTCCTACCGGCCCACTAGTTACCATCCTTGTCTATGTGGATGACCTCCTGGTTGCCTCTCCAGACGTTGCATATGTCAATGCTGCAAAATCTCTGCTATAGGCACCCTACAAGATAAAGGGCCTTGGTCGAGTTCGTGTCTTCTTAGGTATGGAGCTAGAGCGTGATCGCTCACACCGTACCTTGCACGTCCATCAAGCTGCATATGTCCGAAGCCTGGGAAAGCGGTTTGGACCGCTCCTCACTACTACCCCTACAGCTTCTACACCCATGACCCCAGCAAGGCAATCCCTGCTGCAGCCCTCAGATCCATCAAAACTGGTGGAGATGGTGGATGTGACAGACTACCTAAGATTCATTGGATCCCTTATGTACCTTTCTACCACCACTCTTATTGATGTTGCTTTTGTTGTAAACTTCCTCTCTCAAATCTCCTAGGTTCCCAGAGGACGCCATCTTGAGGCGGCATTACGAGTGGTACATTATGCACTCTCCACAGCTTGAACTGGACTATACTTATGTGCGCAGCCCTCGATGCTTGTTGATAGTTTCACTGATACCGACTGGGCACACGACTCTGATGCGTGCATTAGGACGGGGTATATTTTCATGATTGGTGGGATAGTAGTCTCATGGAAAAGTGGAAAACAAAGGTGTATTACCCACAGCACCACTAAGGCTGAGTATGTGGCTCTTGGCACAGGTACGTGTGAAGTTGTCTGGCTTTGTCGTCTATTACAACAATTGTGTGTTCCCATCCGCTGCATCACTCTGCACTGTGAAAATCAAAGCACAAAAGTCATTGCCAAAAACAATGGCATGCACCATTCACGCACCAAGCACATCAACGTGGAATACCACTTTGTTCGCAATTGTATTATTGCTGGCATTGTCCTTGTCGCTCGGGTGGACACATGATCGCAACAAGCTGATTTTCTCGCTTAGGCTCTCAGCTGCAACGTCTTCAAATGTGCTGTCCATGCTGACTTTGTAATAAAAGAACAAGGAGAGATTACAAATGAGCCCCTAGCAGACTTATGTAGGGGCACCGGCAGCTAGCCGCACCGGGCCCCGTCACCCCCACTGAGTCCAAGCGAGTCAGCACGGAGAACAAACTGCATACACCATGAAACCAACAAAGGTGGTCTCATCGAGGCACTGGAATAGCTCTCCGAGTGTCGGGGTCTCGACCACCGAGAACATACGAACAGTGCTAGAAAATACTCAGAGTCAGCGTCCAGACATCACAAACGGCTTTCCGAACACCGGAAGCACTCCTACAACCATCGGGCCTCCTCGTCGCACCGATACAGTCCACCGGGTGTGTGGGTCTCAATCCACTGAGAAAACTCTCCTAGCTCCCGACAATCCAACAGCGCTGCTGGAACGCATTGACCGCGTCTCGCCGGTGCTGTCGTAGGTGCTAGAGAAGTCTCGGGACACTCCGGAGGCCCGTCGTGTAGTCACGCTCTCCTCTACCCTATACCACCAACATTGGGTATATGGGTAATCCATCGGCGTAGGTCGTGACGGGTGGAAGCTACACAAACCAACACTCCCCATGGACGACATGGCCGTCAATGCCAGAACAAGTGAGCCAAGGCACGGAACAGCAGCGTATGCAAAGCCACGGTCTACACCAGTCAACCACACACACACACACACATACACACACACACACACACACACACACACACACACACCACACACACACACACACACACACACACACAA